>CAJVPP010003026.1:0-12817 GCA_910592005.1 Funneliformis mosseae
TGATATAAATGATAATAGTAATATAAATAATAGAAGTATAATAAATATTATGTATGTCCTATTTGGCAGATATGACAGATTTGGCAGATTTGTCATATATGACTGGTCTGTAAGTTTCTGCCGATTTCAATGGGTAGATTACTAGAAAAATCAAGTTTTAGGAATTTTTAGCAAAATTGAGATTTTTATTGTATTTTAGTTTTTGATGTAATTAAATTAAAATGTATTAAGCTCTTAATTTTAGTCAAAAATTTCTCAGAACCTAACTTTCTTAAAAACACTCCCATATAAAAATTTACATATTAAAATCTATACTATAAGATAAATAATTAACTTATTAATTTTGAAATACTTAGAAAATGAAATAATAAATAAAGAAAAACTACTAAATAATGTAAACTCATCTTATACGTAAATATAAATGCAAATAATAAAGTAGAGTAAATAAAATAAAAAAATAAAATTATAACATATTGTTATCTTATGATATTAATGACTAAAATTAGTATTAATATAAAATCAACAAGAGGATTTAACTTTAATCAATACTTTAAGGAAAGTTTAAAAGATTTATAAATAACTATTATTTTGAAATATAATATATATTTAGAATAATATTTAGGATTTAATTAAAAAGTAAAGAATTCAGTATAATTATATTTGTTAGTATATAACTGTTATCAGTATTTATCTTATTGATAATAAAGACTAATTGAATTCTAATTGTTTACAGATTTTTCTTGTCAAAATTATCTACTTTAACCAAATTCTAAAACTATTCTATTTATACTAAATTTATTAATATAAATAAATAAAATACTAATTAATTACAAATAAGAAATAATTAATAATATAAAATAATTAGTAATATAAAAGAAATTTTTGACAATTTCTGGATTTTCTGTATAACCTTTATTTAATTAATTTCATTTATCTTCATCATCTTTATCATTTAACTAGAAATAGATGTTAATTAATAAATTAACTTGATTAATTTACTGCAATTAATTAACTATTAACTAACTATCCTATAAAAAATAAATGTCTAGAAAATATCATCGAAAATGTCTTGAATCTATTCAGGTATATCAGAAAATGTTTAGAAAATAACCATTATTTATCCTAAAAAATGATCACACTTGCTGTTTAGACTTACTCAAACATTTAGAAACATCTGGAATATATACAGAAAGAAATTTAATCTTTTTTTCTAATACAGAATATGTTTAGAATTTGTATTAAAATTATTTGTCTATTTTTCTAATACAGAAAATATCCAGATTATGTATTAAAATTTATGTCTGGAATATGTATATTTTTTTAATACAAAAAATGTTCAGACTGATTTTAATCTAGTTTTTTCTAATTTTAATTAGTATATATTTTTATTTTACATTATATAAATAAATGATCTATAATTATATTATTTGTGTATTTTCTTTTTTTTTTTTTTTTTTTTAATAAAAAAAACTTTTATTTTATTTAACATAATCTTTAAAAAAAATTATTTTTTTTAAACTTAAAATTTATCAAAAAAAAGTACATTTAATAAGATTTCTTACAAGTTTAAGTATTTAATTTTTATATCTTTTTTTATAAGCATTAATACAGAGATTTCATAACGAAATTTGAGTACTTTAATCAAAGTCAATCACATTTTATCTCTAAGTGAAAGATATTCAACAAGTTCAATACTATTTATATCTAATGTTTTATATTAACTGGATTAATATTTGTGTAGAAATAATTTTTTTGTAACTTTACTAAATAAGTTACACTTTTTTGACTTCACAAGGAAATTTGAGCATTTTAGTTAAAGTTAATCGTCTTTCACTTTTAAGTGAAAGTTGTTCAACAGGTTCGATACTATTTGTATATAAAATTTAATCTCAATTGAATTAATATTTGTATTGTAATATGTGTTTTTGTAACTTTTTTAATAGCATAAACCTTTTTTTTTAATTTTACAGGATAATTTGAGCATTTTGGTCAAAGTAAATCACCTTTCATCTCTAAGTAAAAGTTGATAAGCAGGTTTGATAATATTTATATCTAATTTTTTTTATTTCAATTAGATTAACATTCATGTAAAAATAATTTTTTTGTAACTTTACTAAATAAGTTACACTTTTTTGACTTCACAAGGAAATTTGAGCACTTTAGTTAAAGTTAATCGTCTTTCACTTTTAAGTGAAAGTTGTTCAACAGGTTTTATACTATTTGTATATAAAATTTAATCTTGATTAAATTAATATTCATATTGTAATATGTGTTTTTGTAACTTTATTAATATTGCAACCCTTTTTTTTAACTTCACAGGATAATTTAAATACTTTGGTTAAAGTCAATTGCTTTTTATTTCTAAGTAAAAGTTATTCAGCAGATATGATCTATTTATATATAAAATTTAATCTTGATTAGATTAATATTAGTGTTGTAATATTTGTTTTTGTAACTTTATTAATATCGCAAACCTTTTTTTTAACTTTACAGGATAATTTGATTATTTTAGTTAAAGTATATTGCTTACTATGCATTAAATAAAAGTGTTCTATATATTCAAATCTATATATATATAAAATATTATATCACGTGATTTAATATTTATTGAGTAATAGCTTTTTATAACTGTATTAATTCTCAAATTTTTTTGTTTTTTTATTTTTTTTTGTTTATTTTATTTTTTAATTTTTTTTATTCTCACTTTTCTCACTTTTTTCTTCTTTTCTTTTTATTAAATATATTTATTTATTTCTTTTATATTATTAATTATATCTATTTTTTTTTTTTTTTTTTTTAAATATTATTAATATTACTAACATTATTTTTATATTTTAACTAATATTACTAACTTATTTTTATTTTTTTTAAATATTATTATTAACTTTATTATTTTTTTTTACTATTTTAAATATTACTAATATTACTAATATTATTTCTTTTTATTTTTTATATTATATTAAATAGTACATTTTTTATTATAAAATATTTGTATTTTATTGTATTTTATTGTCGTTATTTATATTTTTTAATAAATAAATAAATTTAAATTAAAAAATTTTAAATTAAATTTTAATAAATTATTAAGTTATAAATTTGATATTATGAATAATGAAAATGCTTAAAAACGTTCAGAAAAATGGAATACATTCAGAATAATATAATTATGTCTGGAAAATGTTCAGAAAACAGGATTATGTCCAGAAATTATTCAAAAAATGTTCAGAAAATGTTTAATTTTGCATTCTAAAGAAATCAAACATTGAAATTCCAGACAACAACATTTTCTGGACAAAATGAATGTCTGAAAACTACTAAGATTTGAAATATATTTTAGATAATAAAAATGTTCAGAATTTGTATATTATTATTTCAATATATTTTCCTATTAAATTCTGGACATTCTTTTTTTATAAGGCTTACTAAATGTAATTTATTTGCCTTTCAACTTGTAGCATTCTAGAAGAATTATTTTCCTAAATTCCTAATACTTTGCAAATATATGAAGGTATCATCTTCAATTTTTTGATATAATCCTAAATTCTATTTTTTTTGATTATAATTTGAAAGAAGTACCATTTGTTCATCACTCCTTTGATTGGTTGCTATTGTAGTAAAATTTTTAATTTCATAATATAGATAATAAGTATATATTATTATAAAATTAGAATCTCACTAATTTGTGTAATTTTTTGTCAGGTTGTGTCAGTGAATTTCTTTCATCAATAAATGAATTAATGTTTAATATGCTTATTATGCTTTATCTGATTGATTAATTTGTGAAGCATCTCTTCTATTTTAAGTACTACATTCTCTAAACTTCTTAGCATTTACTCCCATTTTTTAAGTTTTTCTTCAGCTAAAGCTCTAAACGGTTCAGATTAATTTGAAAATTTTCAGTTTGGATCAACTTCGATTTAGTTTCAGATTGCAAAAACGTCAATCTGAAAATTTTCAGTTCAGTTCAGATTTTTTTCAAATTATAAATCTAATCTGAACTGAAAAAAATCCAAACTGAACCAAAAATTTCAGATTAATCTGAAATTTCAGATCATTTGAAATGATTAAATTTATCATTCTAACAAATGATAAAAGAATCGTTTAATTAGAATGATAAAATTATCGTTCTAAATGAATGATAAGAAAATCATTCAATTAGAACAATAAAATTATCATTCCAAATTAATGATAAGAAAATCATTCCAAATGAATGATAAGAAAATCATTTGATTGGAATGATAAAATTATCGTTCCAAATGAATGATAAGAAAATCATTTGATTGGAATGATCAAATTATCATTCTAAGCAAATGATAAAAGAATTGTTCGATTGAAATAATCAAAATATCATTCTAAATGAACGATAATAAAATCATTTAATTAGAATGATGAAATTATCATTCTAAACGAACGATAAGAAAATCGTTTGATTGGAATAATCAAATTATCATTTTAAACGAACGATAAGAAAATTGTTTGATTGAAATAATCAAAATATCATTCTAAATGAACGATAATAGAATTATTTAATTAGAATGATGAAATTATCATTCTAAATGAACGATAAGAAAATCGTTCAATTGAAACAATCAAATTATCATTCTAAATGAATGATAAAAGAATCATTTGATAAGAACAATCAAATTATTATTCTTAATGAACGATAAGGAAATCGTTTGATAGAATGATTAAATTATCATTCTAAAAATCGTTCATTTGAACGATTGAAGTTATCATTCTAAATGATCTAAAATTTCAGATTAATCTGAAATTTTTGGTTCAATTCAGATTTTTACCAGTTTACGGTTTAGTTTAGTTTCAGATTAACCTATAATCTGAACTGAACTGAACTATTCAGAGCATTACCTTCAGCATTTCCTTTTTATTAATTCTTTATGTATAAATTTATCTCACTAACAATTTCACTTAAAATCTCCTTTTGATAAAGCCCAAAAAATATGTTAAATAATAAAAATAAAAGATCAAATTACAAAAATCAAATATAAATATATATACTATCAAGTTTTTCCAATTCTTCGTTGGTTAAGTACAAATAATATAAACAATTAATAAGAATATTTATCAATAAAATAAATTTTTTTTAGTCTTTTCAATAAGACTTATCTTGTGAGAGTAATAAAATCTAAATCTACATAATATAGCTGAAATTAAAAAATGGCAATGTCGATCATATGACTTATCTAGAAAAATAGTATTCACCGGATATTGAGTATTAATTATGTTAGGATTAGAATTAGGTAATAAGGTTGCAAAATTTGTCACAAAGTTTCACACCTTCAATTTACTAAATATTTTGGGGACATAATTTTTTTGGTAAGAAAAATGCTAATTGTCACCATTTTAAAGAAAAGGCCTAAAATCTCTTTGTAAACATTATTTTTCTCAATCTCATAAACAGATCTTTTAGACCTATTACCAGGATTTTTGATCTCGAAGCTATGGCAAAATTATGAAGTAAAAGTAGTAATAGAGAAAATTTGTGGAAATGGATTGCTTTCACACAACTTACCTTTACACTTAATATTTAATGTAATCTCGAGAACTATTATTAATATTCATAAATATTAAATAATTAGTAAATTTTTATGTTATATCTGCAATTCAAGTGATTTAGTCATCCAAGAACTGGAAAAAAAGAAGGATTAGCATATATTATAAAAATTGAAGGTTGCAATTACCTACTACATACCTTATTTTGTTTAATCTCAGCTTTACAATATGCTAGAAGATTTGGAGAACAATATATATTTGCTATACAATGATAAATAAATGTGATGAGACAATTTCGGCAAATGTTTTTTCATAGATCAATATGTATATCTACGTATTAACTTTTTCCAGAATTCTAATAAAAATAAAAAATAAATCACTATAAAATTTATGGTAAATATCAACATGCTTAGTAAAATCTTTATGATCACTAAGTAGCCCTTAGCGTAATTTCTTTTGGTATTCCTCTCGGGTTAGTTTAGTAGTCATTTTCTTAACAATTTGCTTTATATTTTGCTTAGTTTTTACTTACTCCCATAGTTTTACCAGTGAACTTAAAAAGTTTTTTGAAGTCTGGACCCTGTAAAAAAAAATGGAAAAATTACCATTAGTATATAATTGCGACATAGTAACATTCAAAAACAAAAGATCTATCAATTTTCGTAATAATAATTAATCAAGAACTACATCAATTTCTAATATCTCTAAAACTTGATTCAAAGATTATATAAATCAGAAATCTAATACTAACTAAGTAGTTATTTGTAGAAATTGTCTGCGGTATTTTTTATATAATTAATCATTCACTGAAAGAAGATTTTGAACTTGTTAAACTATAAGATACATTTGGAGTTTGCGCTTAAATTTAATATCACATGTAAAATGAGTATCATAAACATCAAACCTTATTAATGATCATTTTAGAATTGATTATTTTCATATTAAAATCAAACTAACAACAATATTTCCTTATAATAAATTATGAAATGTGTTCTCAATTAATGTTAAATTGCTAACTTCTATTTATCAGATTACATGATCTCATTATTAAGCTAATAGCTCTAAATCACAAATAATTATGAATTCTTACCTTTCTTTCATTATCAATTAATAATATGCATGCATGACCTTAGTGTTTCTAAAGAACTTCATAATAAGGATACAGTAATATAGGCATCAAAAAAATTAAAATATTGTATTAGAAAGATGGATAAAGAAAAAGATAAAAAAAGACATTTTAATGAAAAAAATGAAGAAAAGATTTTTTTAGAATAAAATAAATGATAGTCTTAATAATCAATAATGTTAAAAAAAAAATTCAGTTTTTTGTGAGATGTTAAGAAAAATAAAATATAAAAATCTTTCTTTTTTTGCGATCAAAAATTGATGGGGTTGTAACAATCAACTTGTGTTTTAATTTTTTGCAAAATTCAGTTGCTTTCGACTTTGTAAATTATCAACTAGAGTTGATTGACCTCGCGCTATTATGCTATTTAACTATTTAATCTTTTTCCGTTTCTGAAACTATTTAAATAGTATACATAAAAAAGGTACTTTGATTTAACTTAAAAAGAGAGAAATTACTGTGTGCTGCAAATGACCAAACAAAGACATTCTTTTATACCATAGTAAAGCTCTTGCTAAATTTGATCCTAACAAAATTCTTATCATTAAATATAGTATCTTATACCAGGACTTCTGCTTCGCAATATTATAAATATTCCATAAATGATTTGACGTAAATTCCTACTATCTTGATATTACTAAATAAGCAGTTAGCTATAAAATTAGGTTCAAATCGTATGATTTACTATATTTTATGACTCGATTTAATAACAAACCACCAAAATAATTTTTATAAATATGAAATCGAAGGGCTAATATTTAATATAAATTGCTTTATTTTGATATCTTGCTGGTCTTTTGGGAACTTTGAATTTTTTCATCACTTGATAGATCTAATTATAAACTGATATGATCGTCAAAAAATTATTGACTATTTTAACTCCAGCTTTGATCAATCAGGTGAGCAATATCATGTGATATATTTGAAAATCAGTAGAGATTTATATTAATTTAAAATTAAAATATAGTATAGCAGTATAAAGCACTTGACAATTCTAATCTTGAATAGGAATTTGAGTAAAACTAATACCAAAAATAATAATAATAAAAAAAAAATATATTTTTTTCTTTAAAATTATTTCTCATACAAATGACAACACATGAAAAAGCTAAAAAAGATATTTGTGACCAAGCTTAATAATGCTTATTATTCTTTATATTATTAATAGGAAAGACAAGGTAGTATATTTATTTATTTTCGTAATTTGAGTTTTATCTTTTTTTAAGTTTTCATTATTTTCTTCCAGTAGACCAGGTAACGTGCGGTTGTAGTTTTAATGTGAAGTACTTTAGTTTTATTGCAGCTTACAGTATTGTGCTTTAAGAGTATAATGCTCAGGAGACTGGTAGATAACGCCATAGTTTTTCTTTGGTAAGGGTCTGCTTTTCTGGTGTAAGAACTGCTATGTACTGACCTTCCCATATAGATTAATCAAATAACGCTTATGAGCGAGCTGCTCCTTATTTTCTGAATACCTCTGGAGTTACCTGTCATCAAAAATTTCACTGCAATATATTACGTAGCTCACTTTCTTTACTTTATTTCTTATTACTCTTTGGTGAGTTGTATGGTTGTCATTTATAATTTTATTTACGTATTAAATAAAAACTATATTGAAATATATATATAAAACTACTGTAAAAATATAGTATAATAAGATTTCTATGATGTTCAAATTATATTATAACTATTTTTTTTTAATAAAATGGGCGCATTGCATAGAAAAGGAGGAAACTACCAAAAAAATTGTTTTTACTTCATAAGATAAATATTATTTTTAGTAAAATAAATCCAGATTCAACATTACCTCTAGAAAAAAATTTTTTTGGTAGCTTCCTTCCTTTTTATTGTAAAGTACTCAAATGATCCTGTTTTTATTGAAAATTTGTGATATTACGATTAGCTTATATAGGTTTGCTCTTCTAAATTCTATACAAATACTAGGACCAATATATCTATTATTGCTTTGCATATGATATAATAATCATTCAAAAAAGCCTATCTCATGTCTATAAGATTATAAATAATACCATTGAGAGTATACTTAATTGATTGTAATGCTAGCAATTCTAAAAGTTTGTGTAATCAAACAGGAGTATTTATATACTACACATTGTATAAATAGTTAAATATTCCAGATATTGATTATAGTTGAACTAGACAGATTGTTGAGATCTCTTATGAAAGAATTTAGAGCTTGTCTTTATATTCACAATAATATTATTCAATAGAATGTTTGATTTAATAGAAAGTAGTTATTAAAATAATATTCGAATCATATAATTTACTATCTCATTACCTGATTTTAATAGAAAACGATCACATGATCAGTTGCATGCTTAATATTAATCGCCTAAAAATAAAAGCTTCAGCTAAATTTTGAAGTGATTAAATCTTTATTCAAAAATAATGTTGAATAGGCTATATTGAATGCAATATTTTATCAGTATCAGTAATTTAATAGTTAATTATCATATTTATTTTAAACAAGTAAATTAATATATTAATGTTAGCATTTTTTATTTTAGGATAATAACTTTGCTAAAAATCTATTATTTATAAAACGTAACATTTAGCAAAATATCCTTTATGCAGTTGCCAATCATCGAAATGCAGACTGGTGACTTAGAAATTTGAATAATGTTATATGATTTCTGAGTTGCATTTTTTTTTTGCTTTCAATTCATTTTCACTAGATATAAATCAAAAATGCAAGCTGCCAACGATTTGAACGAGTGGGTTAATTGGATTGAAGAATCTATTTTAAAAAAATATATTAAATACTACAAATATAAAAATTTTAACAATTTTCAAGAAATTAGTGCTAAAAGCTTTAGAATAGTCTATCATGCAAATTGGAAAAGCTCAAAGCAACAGCTTGCGTTAAAATCATTTCATAACTTCAATAATGCAGCTGTGAAAGAACATGTACGTGAGGTAATTACAAACATAAAAATATTACTTTATCAGTTATAGTATAAAAACTAGTATCAAGTTAAAATTTACATTTGTAATAATTAATTTAGTTTGAACTTCAACGTGAAGTTAATTTTCATGATAATATTATCAGCTTTTGTGAAATAACTTCAAATAAAGGTAAATCTTCATAATAAAGTGCATGTATTGAATTTTGTATTTAATTTTAAATCACTTTTATTTATTTATTTTCTTTTCTTTTCTTTTAAATAAAAAAAATTAAAAAATTAATTGACAAAATATTGGTTAGTAATAGAATATGCTGATGGTGGTTCACTTAGAAACTATTTGAAAGAGAAATTTGATGAGCTTAATTGGGGTGATAAATATAACTTTGTATTCAAATTAGCTTGTGCTGTGGCTTATTTACATGAAGAAGGAATTATGCATCGTGATTTAGTAAGTCTGCACGATATTATCTTATTTTGTTTATTATTGCTATTAATAATTATTATTTAATTTTTATATTTATAATAGCATTCTAGCAATATATTAATTCGTCAAGGGATTATTAAATTAGCTGATTTTGGATTATCAAAACAAATTGAAGTAGCAACTAATTAGTCAAAAATTTTTGGAGTAATGTCTTATGTTGATCTAATGCATATTAATAGACGAATAATTAACAATATATTGTAATAATTTAAACTAAATGAAAAGAGTGATATATAAAGTGTTGGCATACTCATGTAGGAAATATTAAGTGGACATCCTCCCTTTAAAGGTGAAGAATATGACATTGGTTTGGCTTTAGCAATTTCATAAGGACTTAGAGAAAGAATCATTCCTGATACACCTGAAGATTATGTAATTATTTACACTGGTAAATATATAATAATAAAATGTATTTAATTTATAATATGAATATATTTCTAAATAGATTAATATTTTTTATTTTTAGAATGCTGGGATAATGAACTAGATAAACGTCTAAAGATTAGCCAAGTAGTTGACAAATTAAATACAATAGTTATGATAATAGAAAATAATCAAATGAATAATTATGAATCAATACTTCAAGACTGTCATTTAAACATCAATGTTTCTTCAAGTATAAATAATTCATTTGAAGAAATATCCTAAATTATTTAATTTGATCAGATATCAAATAATTCTAAAATTAATCACTATTTAGCTGGTCAAAATAATGTTGAAGAATTAGAATCAAATGTTGGAGTAACTGATGATACTATTGAAAGTTTAACGATTACAGAATTTAATAAGAATGACATATTAAATTCCTTAGGAGGATTGCAAAGATATCGAAAATTAAAAGTACTACACTGTAATTATACTAAGATAACTATTCTACCAACTTTATCCAACTTCTTAACAAAACTCTGTTGTGATAATATTCTAATAACTATCCTACCAACATTACTCAATTCCTTAAAGATACTCTGGTATTACAAGACTGGAATAAAATACTTACCAAAATTACCCAACTCCTTAATGAAACTTGATTGCTCTTATTCTCTAATAACTATCTTACCAACTTTGCCCAATTCCTTAACTAGACTCTATTATAGTAGCACTAGAATAAATAACTTACTAACTTTATCTGACTCCTTAACGGTACTCAAGTGTTACAGCACTAAAATATATAGCTTACTAACTTTATCCAATTTCTTAACGATACTCTGGTGTTATAAGACTGGAATAAAATACTTACCAAATTTACCTAACTCCTTAATAGAATTCTATTGTTCTACTACTCTAATAACTATTTTACGAGCTTTACCCAACACCTTAACGAAACTTGTATGTTTTAGTACTAGAATAAATAGCTTACCAACTTTACCCACCTCCTTAATGGAACTTGATTGCTCTACATTGGCGAAATCAAAAAAATCGGACATGCGAAAATCGGCCTAAATTTGGCCTAAATTTGGCAAATTATCAAAAATCAGCCTAGCTGATTGGTATACATCAGAAATCGGCCAAGAATCAGCCAAAATTTGACCTATCTTATTTATAGCCGATTGGTATATATCAAAATTCGATCTATCTTATTTATAACCGATTGACATCTGATTGGAACGGTTGATACTGTTCCTTAGGTACAATAGGTATAATCATACCTAAGGAACGATGATTTTATCGTTTCTTAGGGACGATGGTATTATCGTTCCTTAGGTACAATTGTATTATCATTCCTTAGGTACGATGATATTATCGTTCCTTAGGTACGATGATTTATCGTTCCTTAGATACGATAGTATTATCATTCCTAAGGTACGATGGTAATATCGTTCCTTAGGACGATGCATTTATCGTTCCTAAGGTACGATAGTATTATCATTCCTAAGATATGATGCATTTATCATTCCTTAGGGACGATGGTATTATCGTTCCTTAGGAACGATGGTTTTATCATTCCTTAGGGACAATGGTATTATCATTCTAAGGTACGATGCATTTATCGTTTCTTAGAGACGATGGTATTATTATTTCTTAGGGACGATAGTTTTATCGTTCCTTAGGGACAATGGTATTATCATTCCTTAGGATGATGCTATTATCGTTCCTAAGGCACGATGATTTTATCGTTCCTTAGGTACGATGGTATTATCGTTCCTAAGATACGATACATTTATCATTCCTTAGGTACGATGCATTTATCGTTCCTTAGGAATAATAGTATTATCGTTCCTTAGGACGATGGTATTATCGTTCTTAAGATACGATGCATTTATCGTTCCTTAGGGATAGTTTTATCATTTCTTAGGGACAATGGTATTATCGTTCCTTAGGTATGATGGTATTAATGTTCCTTAGGTATGACGATTTTATCGTACCTATAGGAACGATAGTATTATTGTTCCTTAGAGACGATGGTATTATCGTTCTTTAGAGACGATGGTATTATCGTACCTAAGGAATGATCGTATTATCGTTCCTAAGGAATGATTGTTTTATCGTTCCTAAGGTACAATGCATTTATCATTCCTTAGGAATGGTTTTATCGTTCCTTAGGGACAATGGTATTATCGTTCCTTAGGGACGATGGTATTATCGTACCTAAGGAACGATGATTTTATCGTTCCTTAGGTACGATGCATTTATCGTTCTTAAGACACAATGATTTTATCATTCCTTAAGGACAATAGTATATCATTTATCGTTCCTAAGAACTGAACTTTCAGATTTAACCGATTGCTAAAATAATATTGATTTAATGTGTACTATTTGAGTTTATTTCTG
>CAJVPP010003027.1:0-12813 GCA_910592005.1 Funneliformis mosseae
TAAATTAAATTTTGCATTTAAAAATCTTATTTATAAAATATTTAATAAAATAATTTATTATTAAGAAAAATAAAAAAAAGGTGTTATAAATAAGATATGTAATAGGATGTTACAAATATATTTTTTCTATTTATATATAATAATATTAATTATATTATTTTTATATATATTTTAATTTAAAATTTTAAGTTTTAAATTATTATAAATTATTATAAATTACTATAAAATGCTTTTTGTAATATTTTTTTCTTTAAAAATATTTTTTGAATATTTTAAAAGTAAGAATAATAAATAAAATTACAAAGATATTAATATGTTTAAGAAAAATTTAAAGATTATTATATGAATGAAAATAATATATTTAATATATTTAATATTAATATCCAATTAAAACAATTGAAAGATTAGATAAATAAAAAAAAAAAAATTTAATTAATATATTTTTAAAATACTTAAATTATATAAGAAAAATTATTTATAATTAAAAGATATTTTATTTGATTACAATAATAATTATAAAATTTTATTATACAATTATTAATAATTACAACAGTATTATTACTTATATAAATACAAATCTTCAAAACTTATTAGATATACAAATATTTAAATTTTAAATAAATAGATTAATAGTTTTTAAATTAATATAATTTATTAATTAAACATTATAACATTATATAACTTTAATATAATATTTTTCTAAAAATTTAAAAGAAAAAAATAATTTTTTAAATTATATTTTAAATAAATATAATCAATATAATTATTCTTTATATTTAATTGTAAATATAGATAAAACTTTATTTACTTTTGATATATCCAATTCAATAATAATTAAAAATACAGTATTTATACAAATAGTTCTTAAATGTATAATTAATAAAACAAAATTATCTCCAGTTATTATTTTCAAATTAAAAATATATCTTAAGAAAATTTTTTTTTAAAGATATATTTATTTATGTAAATAAAAATGATTAGATTAATAGAAATAAAACTTTATGATAGATTGAAAATATTTGAACTAAATGATCTTTATTAAATGATTTGTATTTTCTTTAATTTTAATTATTTTGTATATATATAATTGATTTAGTTAAAAATTAATTTATTATAAAAATACAAATATTACAGTTTTTTTAGTGATTTAATATCATTAGATATTATAATTAATAAAAGTTTTAAATTTAAGATATAGATAATTTTATCCTATATTTTATTTTATTTTATTTTATTTTTATTTTATATACATACTAATAAAATTAATTTAAAAAGGTTTATATACTATATAATTAATAGATAGTAAAGAAAATTTATAAAATTACACTTTTAAATCATATTAAAAGGCTATTATATTCAAAATTAACTGAATAGATAAAATTATGTAGAAATTTTTTGATTTAAATTTAATTAAAAATTCATTTAAATATTGTAAAATACCTATTATAGAATATTTAAATTTAGTAAATAGATTTAATTTTAGTATACTTAGTATTTTAATTGTAATAATTTAATTAAAATAAAAAAAAAAATGTTAATAGTAAAAATGGTTAACATATTTTATATTTATCATATTATTTTAATATTTGATAGAAGAAATTACTATTATATTATTATAAAATAATTAGTTTATTTTACTAAAAATTTTAGCAAGATTTTTAAATATATTAAATAGATTATATTAAATGAAAATTCTCATCTTTTGTATTACACTATTCAAATTAAATGTCACTATCTTCACTCAACAAACTTCGATAAAGTTTTATTAATAAATTTTAATAAATGTTGATTATAAATAAAAATTTTCTCTAAAAATGATTTAAAAAATAATGCTTAAATTTAAAGAAATTTATTTTTTAATTTATACAAATATTAAGTCATAAAATAATTGTTATAATAGATACTTATTTTGATAAATAATAATTTTTTTAAAATAAAAGATTTTATTTTTATTTTTTAATATTATTTAAAAAAAAAAAAATTTATGTAATATAATATTTTATCAGAAGGATTGTATTATTAACTATTCAAATCTTTTTTTTTAAATACCTAATAGACAAATGATTTATTTATATAGAAATAATATTTAAAGGTATGCTATTAATACAAATCTATATATTTAGATTTTAAATATGTTAATTTAATTAGTAACTATGCTCTAAAATATAAAAAGTTCTTTAAACAAAAAATAAAAAATTTCAAAATCCTGCAGATATCGGCAAATAATCTTCTTATTTATCCAATACCATCTTTATTGGCAATTTGTTGATGGTAATGTACCATATAAAAGAAGGCTTGGAATATGAACAATATGTTAGAGATATACAAGAAAAGAAGAAATAAAATAAAAGATTTCTAATTATAATGATAATTAAATAACGAGTTAAGAATTTGCGATTGTTTTTTATGTTAGATTATAATAAATATGCATGTGACGTTCATTCAGAAGTAAGCACGATATTCTCTTTTTGTGAATTACTATCAACAATTTTTGGAGTATGTTGAGGTGCAGCTTCCATTTCTGAAAACATCATTTCAAGCTCCTTCAGTTCTTCATCAATAACATTCTTCACTGTATATTCCTCAATTGTTTGAGACACTGTAGACTCTGTGATCGGTTGAGGCACTGGTTGTTTCGTTGGTGTTGATTTAGTGGACTCCTCTTCTTCCAACAATGCTTCTAACTCTTTCTCTAAATCTTCATCTATTTCAAGTGATGTTTCGATCAAAGTTTGATTCACTTTCATTGCATCATCTATTTCTTTCTGATCTGCAAGGGCATCCTGTAATTTATCCATTGTTGCATCCACAGATTCAGCCGTAATTCCTTCAGAAGCCAAAACACCTTTCAAAGCATTGGCTCCTAAACCATACATATCAATGATCTTTTTGATATGTACAAATGATTAAGTCTTAGTTCTCAAAAAAAAAAAAAAAAAAAAAAAAAATATTCAATCATTTATATTATAATTAGAAAATGATTCCTTACTTCAGTATCACTCGCAGCTCCTTGAATTTTCAAAAGAACTCCCTCAATAGCATCCAAAGAACCCATTCTTTTTGATAAGATAAGTTCAAGATTCTTTTTTTGTCTTAAAGAATATTTCGCTTGCACCTTTTGTTTACGAATTAAATATCCAGTTATCTTCTTATTCAAGCTAAACATAAAATATAAATATATATAAACAAATTTCTATATTCATGAAAAAAAAATTATTATATCAATACCTACTCTGCCATTTTAATTTCGACATCTTCGACTTGTTTACGTAATTTCTTACTCGTTTCCTTAATACAAATAATTCCACGATCTGATTTAGTAAATTCAAGCTTGGAAAGATATTTTTCTTTTTTGGATCGCATTTTAATTATCTGGTAGTATAAGTATAAGCATTACTAAAAATTTAATAAACAACACAATCGGACAAAATAACATTATATTATGCTCACAATTTCATCTTCTTTTTCCTCATTTCCATGCCAAGCTTCTGTAATCAACATTCTTTGTTCAAATTCTAGATAAGATACCAACATCGTAAGGTCAGTATCTGATAATACAACGCCTGGAACAGCCAAGGCAGCGTATTCGGCCTTAAATGAAGTTAAAGTATAAAGGTTATCCGTGATTCCATGAATTGCATTTTTTTCATGATGTTGAAGAACGCGATCTGCAGCCTCCTTTAAAGTAGGCATTACTACAAACTTTTTTGCATCTAAAACATTGTTAGAACCCATCATTTTTTGTAATCCCCACGATAATGACTGTAAAATCCATCCAGACCAAGAATGATTCGATAACATAGAAGAACGAAAATTTTCAGCAGGAATTAATTCTAAGGAGATGAATAATTCTTGCTAAGAAGAAAATAAAAAGAAAACGAGTTAATAATTTGAAAAAGTTTTGAACACGAAGTAGAAAAGAATTTTGTCATACAATAACACAATTTAAGCCTGCTGGAGAAACACCGTTATACGTGGAAAATATTTCTTCTAAACCTTCACGATTAATACAAAGAATGTCTTTACCCAACCAGCCGCGTTTGCTTGTTTCAATCAAGACATTTGACCAAAACTTGAGTATTTCGTTAAATAATTTTGGATTAAAGTTCTTTTGGTTGGAAAAATCGCTCCAGTACCAGGCCTCTTTATCTAAATCCTTAACTCGTAGGTCAGGATGCCTTTTGAGATAGTCACGAATATCTACTTTATTGGCAGGCTTCATGTTGACCGTGTTTGACTGAAATAAAATAATCCATTCAATTTTATTGTATAATCACGTGAAACTCCAAGAGATCTGCAATACACGTACTATTCGTAATGAAACGCGTTTTATCAAAATGACGATTAAATAATTTGAAGTTAACCATCAAAACAAATCGATGACAATAAGACTTGACTCGTTTGTTTGGAAGATTCTTTTTTTCTACAAACAAAATAGAATAAAAAAATTTGATTTGATTTCCAAGTTCAAAGTTCAAACGGAAACTCATATCATATGTTTTATGTTGAATGAATTTCTAAGCATGCAAATAGATCTTCGATTCTCGTGACACATGCAAACCATCCCAAATATTACGTAATAAAGATGTCCAAATGTCATCATTTAACACCCGTGGCGCAGATTCGAGTACGTGTAACATCATGTTGTATCTTCTTTACGAATATGTATTTAGAAATTACAAGAAAAAAAGAAATTCGAGGATTTTCCTATACAATACATATATATATATATATATATAATATAATAAAATAAAACCACGATTTTGGAACTTGGGTCTCGGGTCCCGGGATGTGCCATTGTATCATTATAACATTATTTCTAAAAAAAAAACATTGTTTATAAATCCCATGAACTGAATTGCAAATAAAGTTGGAATATTTTTATTCTCTGATGTCAGCTGATTAGATAATGTCCTTAACCTTTGCATATTTGTTTATTATAAAGCCACAAATTAGGTAGCTATGTTACATTAAACCAGAATTTCTTTCTTTCTTAAAAACAATGACGAATCTTAAAATTAAATAATCTTTACCAATTAACTGAACAAAATCTAACTTACACTCGTTATAATTCTGCTGCTGCGGACTGCGTTTGGTGAGAAATTTGTGTAATTTTATAGGTTGAAAAAAGGGAAAAAAGGGGTTTAGGCAACTCAATTTTTTTTTTTTTTTTTTTTTTTTTTTAAATAAATACCGATATCTCGAAAAAATTGCATTCCTTAATATAATCATTGTAGACGTTTTCGTTTACGCTAATTTCTTAAAAAAGAGTAAATTTCCACATTTTCACAGAATAAATTTTACTCTCCCCACTTTTATTATACCTTTTACAATTCTTACAAACAAACCTTTTATTATATTTCTTGCTAATTTTTTTTTTTCATTATATGATAAAAAAAAAATAATTTAGTTTTTTTTTTTTTTTTTTTTTTTATTAATTCATTTACATTATCTAAAACGTACTTTTTATTCATGCAATCAAACACTATGGATAGTTTTAGACCACCTGAAAACCCAAACCCATATGGTCCACCAGCACCTCCACGTTCAGACCCACCTTCACAACGAGGATATCGAGGGGGAAACCGTGTAAGACAGCAGAGATCGTGGAATCAAAGATCTAACGCAGGGGGGAACAATAACAATAATAACGTTGGTAATAATAACAATAATGGTGTTGGTAATGTGAGGGGGGGACGCAGGGGTAATTTTTACGAGCGAAGGTCAAGAGATAAGAGTCAAGATAGCGGTTGGAGATCTCGACAATATAATGAACGCAACTTACGGTCATACCGTGATGGGGGTTCAACGTACAGAGACGGTTCATATTGCAGAGAAGGTGCAGCATCTCGTGATAGGAGAGATAGTTGGGGTCATCGACATTATAATGACAGGTCCTCACGTTATGGACGTGATAATAATAATGGACCGTCAAGAAACAGACAACAGGAAAGGCAACCTCCTTGGCATCAAGACCGGTACCATCAACAATATCAACATCAAAATGGGATTGCGCAGAATAATTGGAATTCCACAAGTCTTGCCGGATCATCTGGACCGCATGGGCATCACGGACCACATCCTCCTGTGTCACACGGACCTACAATGATCCCAGTTCCAGGTCAACATGCTCCAGGTTTATCACCTCAACTTGGACCCCCGGGTGTATCTGGACATGTTAATTTACATGGCTCACATGTTCCTCCAGGGCCGCCTGGTCAAATTGGCCAACAGGCTCAACATAATCAGAATCAATCAGGACATTTGGGTCACCTAGGGCAACATGAGCATCACGAGAGGCAGCCTGCGCAATTAGTACAACCAGGAGCACCTGGAACTCATCCGGTTCTTCCTCATTACGAACAAACACCATATCAGGAGCCTGCACCATTTCAAGGACAATTACCTCCTCAGATACCGACCTGGGATCAAAATTATCATCCACAACCTCCTGGTCATCATTACCAGGAGACGTATTATCATCCATACGATCATTATCAAAACCAATATAATCCTTATATGAATGGTGCTGATAGTATGGGATATAATCATCATATGGAAAATAAGCACGCGATGCCACCCCAACCACCCCAACCTCCACAACCTCCAAATCCACCACATGCCAACATTCATATGAATGTACAACTGACTACACAGCTGCGATCACCGATATCGCCACATACGTCTTACCCACAGTCATCGATGCCAATACAATCGATACAACCAACTCATATATCGCAGCAACCAACAGTAGGGACAAGATCTGTAAAGTCTCATGTATCTCCGATTGAAGTCACTCCGGTGACCGTTAAAAAATGTGCCGAGTTATATGAAATCTTGAGTCAAGTAGGAGAGGGCACCTACGGGTAAATAATCGATCGTGCTTTCACTTAAATAATATTTACATTTGATGTAATGATTTTTACATTCTTGGACCTTATAGTAAGGTTTACAAAGCAAGAAATCGCGAGACAAAAGAAATAGTGGCATTGAAGAAGATACGTATGGATCCAGAGAAAGAAAAGGAAGCTGGGGTAGGTTGGTGAAAAAACGATTTTTATTTTTTTTTGTTGGAAAGTCACGTTACTCATATCCGTCATTCTAGCAGTTTCCTCTCACGGCAATTCGTGAAATTAAACTCTTGCAGCAATGCAAACACAAAAACGTCGTGCAACTAAAGGAGATAATGGTTTTCCAAGGTGAGTAAATAAATGTTTTGCATCATCTAAAAAAAAAAATACATATATATATTTTTTCAACGCAAATAATTAACTTCCCTAGATTCTGAATCTTATTCAGCTTATTAATTTAAACTTGTTATAAATTATTAGGCTTCGTATACATGGTCTTTGAATATATGGCACATGACCTAACCGGTGTTCTCGCGAACCCGAAGCTCAAATATGAATCACAACACGTAAAATGCCTTATGAAGCAAACTTTAGAAGGTTTAGCCCACCTTCACGAAAATGGAATTTTACATCGTGATATAAAAGGTAATTTTCCTATATATATTTTAGGTATATGGATCAAAATAGTAAATACGTTCATGCAAATATCTAGGCTCAAACATTTTATTAAACAATCGTGGAGAAGTAAAGTTGGCGGATTTCGGACTCGCCCGTCAATTTGATATTAAAAATAAGCACGATTACACCAATCGTGTAATAACGTTGTGGTATAGACCCCCAGAGTTATGTCTCGGAGCAACAGAATATAGTTGTGAGGTCGATTTATGGAGTGTAGGGTACATATCATAGTATTTTATTCTCCTTACACTATGGAATTTAATGGATAATTGTATTAATTGACCTAAAATCTTGGTTATTTCTTAGATGCATAATGATGGAATTAATAACGGGAAAACCATTGTTTCAAGGTAAAGACGAGTTTTCACAACTGGATAGCATCTTCAATTTGATGGGCGTGCCAGACAAAAAAGAGTGGCCCGAAATAACGGACCTATCATGGTATGCAATGGCAAAACGAAATGGTCCGAAAGGTTCTAAATTCCGTGAACATTTTGAACAGTAAGTATTAATTGAAATGCATACACCTTATTAATGTAATATTTAACTAACAATATTTTGGGGATTAGTATGTTATCTCCGTGTGCACTTCAGTTGGTCGAATCACTACTTTCAGTAAATCCAAAGAAAAGGCCGTCGGCTCTTAAAGCACTAAATTATACTTATTTCACGACTGAAAGTCCACATGCTTGTTCACCCTCAGAGTAAGTATATTTTTTCGTATTTACACTTCAATATATCATTTTATTCTATGGTCTTTCTTTATCTGGTCAAAACGTACTTTTTTATAGGCTTCCCGAAATCTTAGGAGATTGGCACGAATATGAATCAAAACAAAAAAACAAGAAAGCTAATCCATAGATGATGGGAACTCGTCTAATATTTTTTTTTTTTTACTTTGCTATGAACAGGTATGTCTACGTTATCTTTTAGGATAATTTATGATAAACGTTTAAAAATTTAAATATTATAAAATAAAATAAACTATAACTTACTACTGTATTTGTAAATTTTATTTATGTACAAGGTTTTCTAAAAAAAAAAACAAAAAAACAAAAATTGACGGACCACCATTTTTTTTTTATGGTCTTTCCTTATTCTATTTTTAAGCACATTATTGTAGTATTTCTCCTCAATATCAATCAATGAATGTTTTAGTTACAGCATTCATTTTTTTATTTCTTTTTTGGCTTATCTCCTGGCATTATAATAAGCACTTGTAGAGGAATATTACTAGGTCGAAATACATATTAATACTCAAAGTAATATCATAATATATGATAATATATTATAATTACAAGCCATTGTACTATACAATGTAGCCAAAGTCAATATCGTTGCATCTATGGAAAAAATTTTTAACGAATAATTTTTTTTATTTTATTTTATACAAGGAGAGTTATTCAATATATTACATTAGGGGAATCCATGTATATTCATTGTTGTATATTTCGCATCAAATATAGCCGACATTACTATTAGTATTAATTAAATAGAAATTCAGACAATATTTGTTGAAATAAGACGGTAAAGACAATCAAGATGGTAACGATGAAAAGATGAATTAGAGATTACATTGATTGTATTCTTTTTTTAGAGCTATATGCTTAGATTAATATTAATTTTGTAAATAGTTAATATTGTAAATATAAATTGAAATTTTTTTAGATTAATGATAAATATATAGTAATTATTTTATTTTTAATCATCGGTTACTAGTCACTTCTTTCTTTTGTATTTATAGAAGATTCTTTTCATGTTTTGGATTAAACTTTCACGACTCGCACGCATTTGTAATAAAAGTTTTGATTTTCAATCACAAACGAGTCGCGAAAGTTGAACATGAAACTCTTCTATATATTTAATATGTAATTTTAGAAATTGAGATATTTTTAATAATCTATTTTCTCTTTCTTTTGATTTTTAGGTCGCATTTTCAGATCAAGACACTTTTCAGTATCTTATCCTTCGTCTAAAATAAGAATTTTTTCTGATTTTCCAACTATTAACACCATTAGCAACATCAAAGAATTTTACCATCGACAGGATTGAAGGTTTAATTTCAATATGAAATACGGTAACGTTACATTGAAACAGCCAATTTTCTTTGGACAATCAAGTAAAGCCACAAAGATTAAGTACCTAACTAGACATTAAACATTCAAAAAAATATATATATATATAGGTATAAGAAGTTTTTCAATGGACAAAAGCTAATGTTAAGGAATGCTTCTTATTTTTTGTAGTTCTCACCTACTTGGTTCATGCTTAAATATTAAATATTTTCCATTTCATATCGGATGATTTCTTTGAATAATTACTTGATACCGGAATTTAGAAGCTAAAATCTATTGATAGTTTTCCTACAAAAATAATTGATTAATAAATATTTTTTATTACGAATTATTTATTAGAACTGATTTTTTTCATTAACAATTCAATGTTCAATAAATATTTTTTTTTGTTTAAAAAAAAAAATCTAAATTACAGATATTTATAAGATTATCAAAATTTTTTTAATTCAAAAAATTCAAATTGCAAATAAAAATAATTAATTTCTAGTTCCTAGTATAATTTTAATCTCTTTTGGGATTTATATACTAATAAATATATAATTATTTTTATATCAAAATTTTTTATTATATAACAGAAAAATTTAATAAATTAAAATTATATAAATGTATTAATTAATTTTATTTTTGTTTTTAAATTTATTATAATTTAAAATCTAAAATTTTAATATAAAAATATATTGATTAAAATATTATATTTTATATAAAAAAATAGTAATATAAATTATTAAAAAAAAATTTTTAACTTGTAATAATAAATTAAGGATTATAAAATATATTTTATATATTTTTATCAATTTTTATTATATTTTATATTTATATAAAAAATTATTATTAATAAAACTTTATTTTTTTTTTAACTTTATATTATAGATTAAATTGATAAACATATTTAAAGTTTAAAAATATCATCAGATATTTACTTTATATAATAATTTATATTTAGTTTATAAAAAATAAACTTTTTAAATAAGTTTTTGCAAAAATTACTAATTGCTATTTTTATATAAATAATAACTCAGATATAACATTTAATAATAAGTAATTATTTTGAATTTTAATTTTTTAATTCTTTATTTAATATAATAATTCTATTAATAATAAATTCATTCAGTTCTAAGTAATTAAAGAATTTTTCATACACATTATCTGAAATTTTTTATTATATACCAATAAGCATTTCAGTATTACTTTTTTGTGAAATTATTTTCTTTATTTTTAAATCTCTAATTAATCAAAGTATAATAAAGAATTTTATATTTCTAAGCATTCAAATATAATATCATTCTATACTATAACCTAATCAATAAATAATTTTTTTTTCATTAATGTGTAGTAGCTAAAGGTAGGTAAAAAGCATATTTTCATAAAGAATAAATTGATCCTGTATTAGGTTACCTCTCTAAATTTTCAGTCCCTTAAAGGGATATAGAAATCCATCTTGAAGCATATTTTTATATAATTATCACCTAGTATAGACCAGTGTATAAAATTTAAGTGTATAAAATTCATGTGTACAATGTACATATTTGCATATTAAAATTTTTTATACACATATTACACATCATAAAATATGCATAAATAATTACTAAAAATAGATAAATTATTTATAAAAATTGAAATACTATATAATATATACATTAATTTTCTATTTTAATACAACTTATGAACATAACTTTTAGTCTAAATTTTACATACTGGTATAGACTACCTACAATAGCTTATTACCCCTGTCACAGGCTCACTAGAACTTATTAGGTATCATTATTTTTGAATAGAAGGATAATTTCAACTATAGAATTTGTTACATCCTATTTTTATCAATCTAATTTATAAGTTTCACTCTATTGATAACTACTAAAACTATAGGATTAAGTTTTTTATATAAATAGTGGTATTATACTTATAACGTCAAATTCACTTAAGAATCAAACTCAGCCTCTACCCTTAATAACAGTTTAATTAGATAATATTGCAGTAATACAATATAGTCTATTATCACTATAGCTATTTAAAGGTATTATCCAATATACTAATTACTGGTTAACCACTTTCTTACTTGTATAAGAGCCTCTGAATTTGAAGACGTGAAATAGTATCTATTACAGATCTATCAGTAAAAGCTAAGTTTCTATTGATCTCTAGCTTTATTTGCATTTACATATTCTTTAAATCTAATATTTAAGCATAATTAACGTTTATTAACAGATTGATTAACTAGTTTTTAATGCATATTAATATATATGTCACATATTTAGTTACATATAAAATTCTTATGAAAATTATTTCATTTTATGTCTCAGCTGAGACCTGAACCTGTGATTATTATAGTGTAATTTATAATAAAGACTTGCATTTTATAAATTAAGCTAGAATTGCTAATCCTTAACCTAATCAATAAATAAAATTTATTTATTATCAATTTTGAGTAAATAAACTTATTTATTACTAATTATATTATTAAAATTATACTTTAATTAGAATAGTTTTTATTCTCTAGTTTTAAATTTAAAGCTTAATATAAAAAGATTTGATAAATTATTTTTATACTCATCTTTGATTTATTATTAATTATTCTATTATTTTTTTTTATTTTTTTTTTATCACTATTTTAGTTTTTTTATTAGCATAATTTTATGCTTTTTATAATAAATTTTTAATATAAATTTTTCTTGTATATTTTAAAGTTCTATTTTTATTACATCTTATTTATAAATTACTTATATCTATTTAAGTTATTAATATAATATGCAATTATTTTTCATAATCTTTTTATGTATTTTAAATACTTTAAAATCTTTAAAATAAATGAGATTCTTTTATATCAAAAATTATAACCAAATCTTTTATCAACTCTTATAATAATTTCTTTTAAAATTAATAGTATATTTAGTTTGAAAATTAAAGTATTTTTAAGATATTTACTTAAAAATAGATCTATTCTTTTTTTTTTGCTTAAGTTTTTTAATATTAAACTTTAATTTTAATTTATCAATTATATTTTTAATTATATTTTATTTTATAAAATGAATTCTAAAGATTTTAAAAGCTTTATTAAAATTAAAATAAACAGATTTTAACTTTTATATTTGTTATTAATATTTTAATATTTAAAATATTTAATAAACAGATCTTCGCCAAAAGTTTCTGAATACTTTTTTACCCAATATTAAACTCAAAATTTTTATGCAAAACAATAAAAAGTTTATATA
>CAJVPP010003028.1:0-12812 GCA_910592005.1 Funneliformis mosseae
TAATTAAGTAATATTATATATATTTTAAATAAAACTTTTTCATATTAAAATTATTTTATTGATTATATAATTTATTATATTTATAAATTGATTTTAATAATAAATAAATATAATTATTTATTTAAAATATATTATATAAATATAAATATTATAAAATTTTAACCTTGTTTATAAATATTTTTTAATAAATTATAATTTGATATACTTATATATATCTTTAATAGATTTATAATTTAAAAGTTTTCTAATATATTTCTTATTTTTAATTTTAATATTTAAATTTCTTACATTTTTAAATAAATATTTAATATTAAAATATTATAGCAATTAATAATTACAGTCAACCTCCTATATAGTCACACCCCTCAAAACTAAAAAAATTTGGTGTGATTAAATAAAAGTTATATGATGTGACTATAGAAGAGGATTTTTAATAAGTTTTAACATAACAAAATGGAGGAGTGACTAATTAGGAGGTGACTATATAGGGGGTTGACTGTATTTTGATATTTTTAACTAAGGATGTTAAGCAGTCCTAAGCGGTCCTAAAAGTCCTAAGAAAATTACAAAGAATTATATTACAAATTTATTATGAAACTTGTCTATTATAATGTTTTAATGAGCTACTAAATGAAAATATATAATAAACCCTTTTGAAATCCCAGAATTTTTTAAAATTTAAAATTTTAGGATTTAGGTCCTATACTTGGCGATCACATCAAAATTGCCAATTTTGAATATCATTTTCAAATTAATTATAAAATTTTTATGACATTTTTGATGGAGGATACTTATTATAGATAAGTAATTAAGGACCGGTTAAGGACCGCTTAACATCCCTATTTTTAACTTTTTTATAATATAATGCTGTAAAAAGATATTTATAATATTTTGATTTTTAAAAGAATTTGTTTTAAAATAATAATTTAATATTTCAAATTTATATTATTCTATTTTAGGATTTAAAAAATTAATCATTATAATCATTTTAACAATCGATAAATGTTTCATTCATTTTAAAAAATAGTGTTACAAATAATTAGCTAATATGCCTAAAATCAGTAAGATTATATATAGATTAATAAATATTTTGATTTTTGATATTAAAAATTGTCAAATTTGGTTGGTCGAATAAGACGATCTTTCGATTATGGTTGGGTGAAACGAGAAAGAAAAAACAACCACTTTTTTTAATGACCATTTTTGGTAGTCGGTAATTAGATACGATGTAATAAAGTGACACGTTAATAATTTGTCGATCAAACAAATTATTCATTCACGAGCCATGTATTACAGATTAATAATTTAACCTTTTTAAATTTCAAATTTTTTTTTTTTTTTTTTTTTTTTCCTTCTTTTTTGTTGTTTAACGCAAGCTTTTTTCAAAATGAAAAAAGAATCGCATGGTACACTTGATATTGGAATTCAACAACAGGGAACGTTTATTGCTTCCAAAGGTAAAAAGGACAAAAAAATCTTTTCCTATCAATTGTAAATTTTGCTATTAATACTTGAAATTGGTTATAATAGATGATATAAAGGAACAAAATAAAAATAATAATGTTTTCAAAGAATCTGCTGTAAAAATTGATAAGAAAGTCGACAATGGTATTAAAGTAAATAATAATGATGGTAATGTTAATGACAACAACAACAACAACAATAATAATAATGATAATGATAATATTATTTCTCAACCAATTGATACAAAAGGCTCGGAAGTAAAATCAATGGAAATATCAAATGGAACAGAAATTCAACCTGTTACAACAAATGGAAATAGTCAAAACTGTATAGATAGTAGCATAAGAAATAATAAGAATAATAATAATAATAATGATAATGATAATTTTAATGAATCTTGTAATGATAAAAACAATAAAGGATTTGATGATGATATGGATAAAGAACTTTTATGTAAAATTTCGGAAACTTTGGCCGAATTTTATGGTGGTGGAAGTAACGTTGATGAAATAGGGGAACCACAAAAGAAAAGGCCTCGTTCGGTAATTTGAATTTTATTCTTTTCAAATTTTAATCGTTCAATTCATTAACGTTTCTCATCTCTTTTACGGAATTGATTCAATTGATTTTAGTGTGCAAAAGGTAATTATTGTTATTGTGCAATTTCATTTCTTTTTTTATTTGCAAGTTGAATCCTGACTAAGTTCACATTCTTTTTTCCACTTAGAATATAGCATCATCTCAATTGAGGGTGAAAACCAATTTCCCGAAATAAAAATTAGAGACTTTGCGTTTTCCACAGATGATCCTCGACATTGGGGTCAAAGGATTCCATCATCATCAGATGGGGAAGATGATGATGATGAGTATACTAATAGGCGTGCGCGTGCATTATATGATTTTGTGGCAGAAAATCAAAACGAATTAAGTTTTCAAGAAGGAGATATTCTTTTGATACAATATCGTCAATGTGAGGGTTGGTTATTTGCGGAGTTAGATGAAAAAACTGGGCTAATACCTGACAATTATATTTTGTTGTTAGATGATGATATAGAAGAAGATGAATATGGTAATTGGGCCGAAGAAGGAGATAATAATGAATGAGACGGGAGGTTTTTTCCCCTTAGGTGAGCGATGGACGGATTTATTGAAAGTTATTTCTTTTTCAATTCTTGTCAGGAAACATAATTGAATTAGAATGACTGTACATAAAAAATTTTCTTTTCCTTTTTTCCAGACTAACAATTTGAAATTTATTAGAATAAGAAATTTTCGTATTGTATTTTATAATTAGTGTACTTTATTTTTTTTCATCACATTGGTCAAACTAATTTATGCAAAAAGATTGAACTTAATAAAAAATCAAACCAAACTAATATCAAAAATTTACAAAGTATCTTTGATTGTAATTTTTTATTGACATGAATGTTTCAACATATAAAAACATGTAAAAGAAAAATATTTTCAATATAAATAATATAAATATACAAAAAATCTAAATTTAACAGATTCCCCAAATAAGAAGGGGGGGGGGGGGGGGTTACACCCTTTAACTACTTTTAACCTTTTCAATTAGGACGGGAATAATGGAAGGATTATTTATGGTGCTTAAATCGCCTAGTTGATCAGCTTCACCAGAAACAATTTTTCTAAGAATACGTCTCATAATTTTACCACTACGAGTTTTAGGTAAATCATTAACAATATAAATTTTCCTGGGAGCAGCAAATGGACCAATAACTTTTCTAACTTGTAAGATTAAATCTTTAACATCAGTTTTTTCTTCATTCGGTTTAAGAGTAGCAAAAGCGTGTACGCATTGACCCGTTAATTCATCAGCAACACCAATCACAGCAGCTTCCGCAACAGCGTGGTGAAGGATCAAAGCAGATTCAATTTCAGCGGTAGATAATCGATGTCCACTAACGTTTATAACATCATCTACACGACCTCTGATCCAATAATAACCATCATTATCTCTACCAGCCCCATCCCCTGTGAAATAATAACCTTTAAAAGGTTTTAAATAAGTATCTAAATACCTATGATGATTTTTATAAACGGTCCTTGCCATTGAAGGCCAGGGCTGTCTAACCGCCAAAACTCCTTCAGCATTATTTCCTTTGATTTCTTCTCCTGTTGTGGGATCCAATATGACAGGGTCAATTCCAAAGAATGGGAAAGTAGCCGAACCTGGTTTCGTTGCGGTCGCACCAGGTAAAGGCGTAATAATTATAGAACCGGTCTCTGTTTGCCAATAAGTATCCACGACAGTACATTCTTTCCTTCCAACAACCTCATAATACCATTCCCAAGCTTCAGGGTTAATTGGTTCACCTACCGAACCGATAATTCTAAGGCTTGATAGATCATGACCTTTAACGTAATCATTCCCATATCTTCTTAATAACCTGATTGCAGTTGGGGCGGTATAAAATTGAGTGATTTTATGCTTGGCAACCACTTCCCAATATCTACTTGGTGTAGGATAAACTGGGGTGGATTCGAATAAAACGGTTGTACCTCCATTTAACAGTGGCCCATAAATGATATAGGTGTGTCCTGTGATCCAACCAATATCTGCCATGCAACCATAAATATCATTTTCATGATAATCAAACACATATTTAAAGGTAATCGCCGCTCCCAATAAATATCCTGCCGTAGTATGAAGAACTCCTTTAGGCTTTCCTGTCGACCCGGAGGTATAAAGTAAAAATAGAGGATCTTCTGCATTAACGATTTCAGGTGGACAATAAGGTCGATGTTTTTCAATTTCCTCATGCCACCATAAATCTCGTGGGGCGGAAAATGGAACATCCGAACCGGTACGACGGAATACGAGGACGTGTTCAATTGTAGGACAATCCTTTACTGCATCATCAACGATTTTTTTGGTGGAAATGGTTTTACCACCGCGCATTCCTTCATCAGATGTAATAACCAATCTACTTGAAGCATCTTGAATACGATCACGCAATGCATCAGACGAGAATCCGGCGAAGACAACGGAATGAACAGCACCTAATCTCGCACATGCCAAGAAAGCAACTACGGCTTCCGGAACCATGGGCATGTAAATGGCCACCGTGTCACCTTTCTTTATTCCTAATTCTTTTAAGGTGATGGCGAGACGACAAACGTCACGTAAAAGTTCTTCATACGTGATATGACGAGAATTTCCAGGTTCATCAGCTTCATATATAATCGCGGTCTAATTATAACAATAATTTCAACACGAGGAAAATTTTAGGTACGCGTTACGATAATCAACGTGCAAAAAAAAATATCCTAGCGTTATTTAAAATTACCTTTTTTGGATTGACAAGAGCGTGTCTATCAACACAGTTGTAGGAGGCGTTTAATTCACCTTCACGGAACCAAGCAACGTCACCATATTCAAACCCACTACCAGTAAGAACAGTTTCGAAAGGTTTGTGCCAATGAAGTAATTCTTTGGCGAACTATTAATTATATGTTATTTAATGTCATAAAATATAATTTTAAAAAGATATAGCGAACCAACATTATACTTACTCTTCCCCAGAAAGTTTGAGGATCTTTAATACTTTCTTCATAAAGTTGTTTGTATTTTTCAATAGCATCAATATGAGGTTTGGGACATTTTTTAGAATCAAGAAGCCGTGAAGGTACTTGATAAGTATGGATATCGATGTTCATATGATCAGTAGACATTTTATTTTATTTTTTTCGACGATTTTTTATTCGTAAAGTTAAAAGGGTAAAATTGGCATCTTATTTATACCATCTATATCCTAATTGAAACACAAAACCATCACTGCATTTTTGTTGATCAAATTACGTTAAATTTGGTTAACTAATTCCTTCTTGAATAGAAAAGTATTATGTGCATTGCAGTCATTTGCAGATTTATTAAAAACTATTTAATTACCAGTTTAGCTTTTTACAATAAAGCATTAAAAGATCCACTAAACATGGTTGATCTTTTTTTTTTTCATCTCTCTACACCCACAGCAATTTGAGGAGGTTTCATAAAATCATTGTTAACGTTCGTTTTTTTTATGGCAAAAAAATTCATGAATAAATTCATGTGAACCATAATTAGTCAATTATCGGAACTTGTAGAACGGTTTAAAAAAACAAAAAATGATAAATTTTAATATTGTCTTCATAATCACAAAAGGTACCATCAATAATATACCTGTTTTCTATAATTTCAATAATCTGCAAATGGCAATAAAAATGCAGTGCGCACATTTTAATACATTGTTGTCTTAGTTACAAAGTAATGTGAAAAAAAAAAATTTCAACCTGAGGGCGTCTGAAATTTACCATATTAAATTATTACAAATCAAGCGTAAACAAAAAAAAAAAAAAAAAAAAAAAAAAGGTTCTCGTTAAATTACCAATTAAAATTGTCACTGAATTCAATTATTTGAACGCGTCGACAAATATTTACGTTGTACTGATATAAACTTTCTCATTTTAATTAATTTAGAATTTGAAATCTCTCCTTTTATTTTTCAGTTCCGGTCATAAAGAAGATAAATTACAGAGATTTTAGGAATCAAAGGGAGAACTTTTTTTTAAGAACAAGTAGTTCAAGATTTCTCCGCAAAAAAATTGGCATCATATCACAAATCAATCTACGTAATAATCGATACGTTCGAAAATTTACAGAATCTATTATTGACAAGATATAAAAAAAATATCTCCTTGCCCAACAAAGTTTAAAGATAATCCGGTTTGTTGATTTGAGATTAGTCGCCTTGTTGATGATGTTCTACAAACTTGTTTATTAAGAACAAAACAAATAGATATTCGTTGGGATAGGTTTAGGGTTTTCATAGTCACATGACTTCGCAACTCTTACTAATCAAAGATTGAATCTGACAAATGGTTCTGGTAAAACCGAAATTTGGAAGTTTCTTTAATATCATCAATAAAATGTTGAAGATTTAGATAATGAGACAGATTTAGTTAAAGAATTCTTAAAAAAGAATCTTTCATAAATGAACTCTATAGTTGGACAATTTATCTGAGAACAAGAAATATTTCAGTCAATCTGAGAGTTTAAATAAGGTAAAAAAATGTCAAGTGTTAATATATGGGACGATTTCTAAAAAAATCAGGTTCTGAGAATTCTTTTGTCTAAAATCAAGACTATTACTTTTAATCTAATAACATCAAAAAACTAAATCAAAATATTTAAAAATATTTTCCAGAACCTATGAATAGTTGCTTTCATATTTCTCATTTTACCAGCTAGACATTTGGGATAATATAGGATGAGATTTGGCAAGAACTGTTTAAGAATCGAAGGTTTATTATCATTGCTGTATATCAATCATTCCGACAACATTCTTAAAGTTCTATAATAAAAATCGAATCACTCTTATTGGTCATGTATTTTCCGCACGGAATTCGGAGTTCGAATTTTTAATTCGTAGTTCACTTGCGCAGTGAAAATTCTAAGATTCGGCATTTTACAATGATGTAATAAATATATCGATAACCTTCCAGTTTCCAAGTTTCTTTTCTGAACTCCTTTTTGTAATATGTAATTATGAGAGAATGGCGGAATTTAAGTTATAAACATTCTATATTTGTACTAAGTTTTAATTTCAAACTCGGAATATCGTAAATCGAATATTCTCTAATTTTCTTATATAAAGCTGATCACCTTTTTCAAAAAAAAAAAAAAAAAATAATTTTTTAGGATTTTCTTCGTTGACTTTTTTTTTTCTCTTTCTTTTTTCTTTTACATTTTTTTTTTTTTTTTTTTTTTCCCTTCACATTCTACTTTTGAAAAAAAATTTTATCCCCGAATTTCTCCCGCATCTTGTTTTCATCATTTATAAAGCGTTTTAAATTCTACGATGCTTTCAATATTTTCAAATATCACTTCATCTCGTACCAATTTTAAGTTACCACTAAAACATCACACCACTCTTCAACTAAAATCCAAATTATTAATACTTCCAAATGAATTATTGGCGGAAATCTGTGAGAATTTATTACCTCAAGATTTATTTTCACTCTCTTCAGTGTGCAAAGAGTTAAGGAATATTTTATGGTCGGATAAATCAATTATAACGCAACAAATCTGGCGTAATTCTCGTCATAAATTTTACCCTAGTCTAAAATCTCCACCACTTATTGGTATGAGTGAACAACAATATCTCTGGCTAACGGTATTAGCCAAGAAATGTCAATTTTGTGATGAAAGCGATGTGAACTTGCTAAAAAAATATTGGGAATTTCAAATTATTTGTTGTGAGACTTGTTTAAATAAACGAATGGAAAGGTACGTAATTAAGTTTTTTTTTTTTTATATATATATATGTGTGTGATCTTTGGCTTTATCGTTTGCTAACTTCATTTTCTTATTCAAATCTTTATAGCCATCATACACTCTTGACAAAATATAATATACCCGAAGACGTGTTATCAACTTGTTTATGTTTAGGAGATAAAGGATATTTATTGTCGAATATAAAAACCGCTCAAATTGAGTATTCGAAAGCGATGGATAAAGATAATTGGGTTACGCATAAACAATTGGAAGTTATCGCCCAAAAGTGTAGAATTATTTCTATATTGTTGGATGAATTTCATTCTGATCATAAGCCAATGATCAATTTTGACTTTATAAATGAAAATGGATCAGAATAATAATAACAGCAGAAACGGCGATTATATAATATATACAATCAAAAAAAAAAAGTTACATAACGCATCTGTTAAATACATCAATAGATTAAATTCTTAGATTGACGCCAACTGTACTTGTCAGCCGTCACTTATTCACTTCATTTGAGACCAAATAACCTTTCTATAGAAATTCAATAAATTCAAATTTCTTTTCAATAAATTCAATGGGCTTATGTGTAAATTTTCAAATCAGGTCCATTATATTTTACTTTTGAAGGAATATTCAAGAATTGATTTATGTAAAAAAAATTTGCTAAATGGAATATTAGATTAATAACCGTTAGGATAGGTATTATTTTAATAGTTGCAGGGCAAAACTCATTTTTGCGAATGGGAGACCCTATATTTCGATTTTGATTTTCGACGGATCTCTAATATAAAGGTCGATTTACGACGTTTTATTGATTTATTATAAATCTTTCCGAATATTAAAGTTTCGACTTTAAATTTATTTTGTTCCTTGCAAACGAGAAATCATCACGTGTTAATTGAAATCATTATGATCTTCAGAGAATATTAAGTTACATTATTTTATCATTTTTATATATTATATTTTTCTACCTTTCCTAGTATATTTTAGCTACTTCATTATTGTTATTATCAAAAGATCTGGAGTTTTTAACGGGAGCTTTACTATAAAATCCTAATTCTAGCATTATTAAATAGGATTTATTTAATAAAGATCGTCATCGTATACTTATAATAAAAATATAATTTGTTTGTCAGCACATGTTCCTTGACATTATCATTATGCAAAAACTTTTGCAAAATTTTAAAAACACATGGTCTCGTCTAGCTGCGGTTAAGCACTTCGATCACTTTGAGCCATTTACAGATACGAGATGCGGGTTTTGTTCTTTATAATGTTCTTTTTCTATATAACAGAATAGTAAATTAATTTTTAATTCGACAAAAGGGTACATCAACTGATCGAGCTCTCGTTAGGAATAAGTATCTTTAAATGTTTCAAAGGAATCATATGAACGCTCTTTATTAAGACCAAAATATATTACTTTAGTAGAATTTCAAATAATAATATTATTTAGTATTTTAAGAACTTTGTAAATTATTCGCAGCCAGCTGTTATATATTTCATCTAAAAGAATTTGTATTCTTGCAGGATTTGATCGTACTAAGTGGAGTCGTAGATTCTCAAATGTTTTATAAATAAAACTTTTCAAATTTTTTTATTGTTTGAACTAATTTAAATTATAAATATTAGAATTATGAGTCTAATATTTTATAATCATTGGTAACAAGAAGACAATATTACAATTTAAAAGAAACTATTGTTATAAATAATAATAATAATAATAATAATTTTCATAAAATACTTTTTTTTTTGTTGTGGATTTACTAATTTACCCCCCCCCCCCCACGCTATGATTGGCTGGTAGGGTAAGGGTTAGGTGTTATGTGATTTGTTACACTGGTGATGTTTCAATTTTATTATATTTTTTTGGGACAGAATTTTTTTCGTTGAGGTTAGGTTTATTTGTCACACTATGAAATTCGTTATAAAAAGGGTCATTTTATATAATGTGTTTACAAAATTTTCTTCATATATTGTTATACTAGTAAATTTGGTATAACAAAATATAGGAAATTCTGTACTATACCAAAAATTCGTTATATTGTGAAATTCATTATATCAAAATTCGTTATATAAAGAGTTGTATTGCTATTATTGTTATCAAATATACTGTACTTATAAAAATTTAATACTTTATTTTAAATATTTTTTAGCTTTCTCTATAATTATTTTGCATATTCAATTATTAATAGAATATTTTATATTTTTAATTTTTTTGTTATTATAAATAAAATTAATTATTTTCAAATTATTACTTAAAATCTTATTTTATAAAATTTATTAAATATAAATATTTAAATTATTGTTATTATTATACTTCAGCATGAATTGATAAATTACTAATTAAAATATATTTTAACAAATATAATTATTTTATAATAAATATCAAATTAACATAATTAATTTGACATCATTAAAATTAATTAGCATTAAAGTATAATTGTTATATAAAACTATAATTACAAATAATTTTATAAATTATATAATATATTATCAATAAAAGAAATTACAATTTCTAATATTATGTAAAATTTCTAATCAATAATAATCTCATATTATATAATCTCTCAAGTGTATTAAATAGTAATCAGTATTAATTTCTATTTCATTTATTTTTTTATTTTTTCTGTATTTTCTGTATAGCTTGTTTATCAATTTATTTTATTTTATTTGTAATTCTTTTAATATCTGTAAATTATTTTATTTATTTTTATTTTATTTTTATTATTTATTACATTTAAGTATATTTTTATTATAATATATATTTTATATTTAATTAATTATAGTATAGTAAATATTTAGCTGTTAAATTAATTTTATATAAATAAAATAACTTTTTATTTAAATTATATAAATTAACTTTTAGATGAGTTTTAAACTTTTAAATTATAAATAAGAAATTAATTAAAACCTACAAAAATACTTTCCTTTTAATATTATTCTTTATATAAGATTTAATTATAATATCTTATACTAATTTGCTTTTGAGTTATTATTATGTTTAATTAAATAAATCTTAAATTTTAAGATATATAAATTGCAGAATTAATTCAAGTATAATAAATACCTATAAAATTTGAATAATACAATTATTAATGAAAAGAATAGCAAAAAGTTTTTTTGAATAATAAAAGTTTTTTAATAAATAACTTTTTAAAATTTTTTTATTTTCAAATACTTTTAATTAAAAAATTATACACTCAAAAAATTAAAATATAAAAAGTATTCTTCTTCTCTGTTAATCATGATTTAAATACAAGTTGAAATACTAAAAAACTAAAAAGTTAGTTTTTTTTCATACTAATTTAACTTTATGTTTTCTATTTTCTACTTTTTTAGTTAGAATATATTATTTTTATTGTAAAATTTTTAGCTGAACATTTTTTATTAGTAGATGAAGCTCATTAATATAATAAAATCTTTTGTAATCTTCTTAATTTTAATAATTACTTAAATTTGATATTATATCATAATCACAAAATTTTATTATATATTACAGACTTTAAATAATATATATAGTATTTAGACTAGTAATATATAAAATGCTATATAATTATTTATACAAATCCTTTTAAAAAAGTTAATTATATAGTAAAAGATTATACTATCATTCTATATCTTAAGGTAGTAAATTTCAATAAGTAAAATCAATTGTTATAATACTTATAACTTAGATATTAAAATAATTAAACTGAATCTAATAATATTATTTATAAATTATTGTTATTTTATAGATACTAGTATTAATAAAATTACTTATCTAAACTTATTTTGAATTTAGCAAAATATCTAAACTTTAGTTTTACTAATTTTTATTAAAATTTTGATATAGTTTCGCATTTTTATAAGCTTTTATAATATAGTTTTTATTTTTTAAAGTTTTGTAGATTTTTAATAAAATTTTAATATAATTTTACTAAATTTTATCTTATTATTTAAATAACTTAAATTTTGTATAGCAACCTTAAATATTAATAACTATTATTTTAGTAATTTTTATACTTGCATTCATCATTTTTATCTAATTTTTAAAGATATTCAAATATTGTTTTTTTTTTATTATATTATATAACAGATATTTTTTTATAAGATTTTTCTAATTTTCTTTTAATATTATAAATTTTTGCAAAATATTTTCAAGTTTAATTATTTCCTTTATCTTTATTATTTAAAGTTTTTTTAAATATCTAATTATCTTCTTCATTTCTATATTTAAAGTTTCATCAATTATATTTAAAAAAAAAGTATCCTTTATAAAATATTTAAATATATTTTTAATATGAATTTTTTTATCAGCCTAACAAGATAAGAATTATATTTTTTATTTAATATTAAATTGACTTTTAAAATTAAATTATTAAAATTTTTTGCATATTTATAAAATTCTTTTATTTACCAATTTTTATTTTTTAAATTCATATCTTTATATCATTATTTTTTTCATTCCTTATTTATTAACTATTATATCCTTTTCAACTTCAAAATTCTCAAATTTAATGTTTTAAACTTTTTAAATCTTTCATTATTTTTATAAAGCTGATTTTTGTAAAGATATTTTTTGAAATAAGAAGTATTATAAAAATTAATTTAAACAATTAACTAATTGTGTAATATTTAAATATAATGAAAAATTATAGTAATATACAAAAATTGATTATTCTAAAATTAGACTAATTCCTATATAAATGTATTAACTTTAGATATTAATAACTATAAAGATTTATAATAAACTAAAAACTAATAGTTTTATAGCTTATGTAGAGTTTAGAACTGATATTTAGCATTCAAATATAAATCTGGTTTCTTCCAATTCAAATTTACATTTTATCTGGATATAATAAATCCAGTTCTTTCGTTTCATCTAGATATAATAAATCTGGTTCTTTCGTTTTATTCATATATAATAAATCTGGTTTCTTTATTTCATTCGAATATAAATTTAATTTATTTATTTTATTATAATTAACTAATAATATTTTTTAATATACTTGCATTATATTTATACGTTTTTAAATAAAGTACTGAAAAAATTAAATTCGTAATTATAGGAATCTACAAG
>CAJVPP010003029.1:0-12810 GCA_910592005.1 Funneliformis mosseae
TAATAGTTAATAATAATTTTCAGTTAATTTTGTATTAATTCAGCTTTATTTTCAAATAAATTTTATATTACAATAATAGAATAATAAATTATTTTTTTATTTTTACATTTTTTTTTGAGGGATGCTTATTTTCAGGTAATATTAAAAAATGGAGGTGCTTATTTTCGGGTAGTGCTTATTTTCAGGACTATACGGTACTCTTATTATAGTGAATTAACCAATCAAATTTCTTAAAATCTTCATTATAACCTTATAGTGAAGTTGTGATCTAGAATATAAAATTCATTATAATAAGAGTTGATTGTAGTAGTATTTTTAATTTTTTAAAATTAATAATTATCAATATATATTAATTTTTCAATTTTTTTAAAAATAATTTATTAACTAATAATTACAAAAATATAAAATTTAGTTTATTGGATTTATCATATTAAGATATATTAAATGATAATATGTTTATATTTCTGAGATTGATAGATAGCAAGATATATAAATTTAAATTTTAATTATTTTTATAATAATTTATTATTTTTTTATTGCCTGAAAGATACTTTTGTTACAGTCAAAACCATACAATGTTTGTCTATTTATTATAAAATTAACCAATCAAAATTTAAGATTATGTGTAATATAAACATATGTCTTTACTCTATTTTTATCATATGATGCTATATTAACAAATTAGCGTTATATAAATTCGGTATTGCATTAAATTACACTTTAGACGCTACACAATAATTCTCATTCTCTAGTCTTTAAAAAATCACTAGTTAATTACATTTTTTTTTTTTAATTTTTACTAGAAAATATCTAAAATTTATTATAAAAGTATTAATTTTTTTAATAATATATTTTAAATATTTAAAAATAATTAAAAAGAATTGTAATTAATAAATAAAATTGCCTACAAATTTGTAAGCAAAACAATTGAAGGATAAAGGAAATTTCTTAAAGAACAATAGACCGACGAATTTCCTATATTGTATTGTTCATATGAATGAGAAAATCTTTTAATCAATTTAAAAATATATAGAGGAATTCATGCATAATCTCTGTCCGGACATCCTGAAACTCATCATACCACGGTAATGAGCCTTGAATCATTTATATTTTATCATGTATCATTCGGTCATTAAGAGTAAGTATCAATTGTGGGATTATGATCGACATAATTAGCCAATAAAATTTTGAAAATTTGACTTTTGAATTATTGACATGGGTTTACATAGTGGTTTACATATGAGTGTGATTTTATTGAATTATTATTTCCAATTGTAATTGCTTGTTTATTATTACAATGATAAATATTCACAAAAGAGTTTATCTAGGGAAACGTTCATTATCTTTCTCAAAGGAACAATGATCGTTGCTAAAGATCACATATCCTTGACACGCCGACATCATCAAAAAATAAACGTTTATATTGGGCTAATACGACGAACCGAAGGAAATGAAATGAATTAAAAAAGTTTTAAAAGAGCACTTCCATAAAATAGTACTCATCGAAAATTCATTTGCGTATTTGACACCTATAAAATTTTATATTTCCAAGTATAGAATTTTTTTCCCTTTAATTACATCGGATACAATGCATCTCTGTTGAACTAAATCTGGAAGGAATCTAGTTAATTCTTCTATTAAAATTCTTATCTGGGATTGATGATTAATTCACAAACTTCGCATATTTCAATATTTCTCAATTCTTTTATTATTAAACGTAAACTCTCTAATACTAGTTCAACAATTTAAAATTTGGGTAACAAACATTTTGTGGTTCCTTGCAAATTATTAAATAGAATTCTATGATCTTTAAAAATTCACACTGTAGTCCAATAAAGGTATGAATTTCGTCCAGTAACATATATTGTGGCCGAGAACCGAACCGTTTGATATTCAAAATTGGCTTTCATATATTCGAAAGTTTTTATTTTATTTTTTTTAGGAACGTTCTTTTTTTTTTATTGGGGTCCTAAAGTAAGTCTTGTAGAGGGTTCTTTTTTTAGAGGGTGGGTTATTTTTCGATATTCGAATAAGTAAAATTTAGATTCTAATATTTGAATTTTTATTATTTGCAAATGAATATCCTATTTAAATGGAAATCTTACTGAGAAGTTTTAGTGAACATTCAATCCGAAACAGACATTTCTCATCAAGAATTAAGTTATTTCCTGATCTGATAATGTAGATTTGTTAAAAATACCGTCAATGATCTAAAAATATCCAACTGAACTAGAATAGTATAATGGACGAATAACTGATGAATCAAACATAAGATAACTTGATAATTTCCCGTTTTACCAAATCGTTTGGCAAACATAAATTTACTAATAGTTTCTGCTTTTAATCTAACGCTAGTAAATTTTTTTAATTAAATGCAACCATCTTTATTTAATCATTTAAGATTTTATTTGTCTTCTGCTTAAGTCTGTAAAGAATCTAATAAAAGACTTTTTCTTAGATTCCAAATGATCGGGAAGATCCAGTTCCTATCATATATGTGAAACAAAATTAACTTACGATTGAAAAAAAATTTATCTATCTAATACTGGCTTATATATACCTTTGTGATTTGATTGAGTTTTGGCTGCAAACGATTTATCTTAATACGTAAGGAAATTTGTAAATCCGACAATTCCTAAATAAGATAAGATATTAGAATTTGTAAACATTATTTATATTTTTTTAAAAAACATAATCAACTTACTTGAGGAGTAAGTAAGAGCTCAGAAGTCTTAGAATCTTTGTATAATAAAGATTTCAAAAACTCCTCGATCTCAACACTATTTTACATTAAGGAAATGTATATTAGATCATTAAATTAGGAACAAACTACATCTAAAAATTCTTAATTACCAAGATTTCAAAAGCTCTTGTTGCGATTCCCACTCTTGTTCAATTTTATCAAGTGAAGTTTTCCTCATATTTTCAATTTCAACGAATCTTTCTTTTAAAGATTCATATGTAGTAAACGGTAAAAGTTTCTCTTCTTTTGCATGTCCCGTAACTATTATTGAAGATTAAATAAAATATGCTAATAAATACTTAACTTCAAATATAATATATATTACTTACACAAATCCAAGTTTAATAAATTTTTCAAAGATAATAAAAAATCATCGTGGCTTTCTATCACTGTTTTACTGATAGATTGTTCTGTAAAATCTGCCCCTGACATAAAGTTCTGTTGATAAATATTCAATGCAAAACATTAATAACATAATAAAGGATAATTTCATAACAGATGCTTTGTGTAAAGTGGAAAATATTACCATCCGCTTATTAATGTTTTCAATCCTTTTTTCTAAATCTCCATTTAAATTTAAAAATACTCTATGAAGTGATTCCTGATTATACATTTCGACGCAAAAGGTTTGTGCCACGAATTGATTACGTGCTTGCTGCGTTAATAGCTGATCAATAACCTGAATGAACAAATACAGTTAATTTCAACAACAGTATACATTAACAGAGGTTATCTAGTGAAAAGCAACTTTTGACCTACAAAGTCTAACCGATCAATCACGATTCGTTGAGATTGTAACCTAACTTTACAATCAGCTGCCAATATTGGAGATTCCACTTCTAGATAAGCGAGATTACTTAATGAAGAACCTATTCGCGAGTCCATGACATAATTGATTTGTTTACTAAGTAATGAATTGCTATTCGTATTCTTATCCAAATTTGATTTTAAGGCATTAAAGTCAGGAACAAAGGAATAAATTCTCGTAGCTTCATTTTGAATCACTTGCAAAAATGTTGAAAAGTATTTGAATTCAGTACAAGCTTTTATATATTTGAGCTGTGTCATTGGATATAAGTTCTTGAGACGTGCGACTTCATCAGCCAAATTATATGATTCGAGCTTTTTCATAATATCCTATATAAAAGAATATTTAAAAGAATTCCTTGATTGCATTACTTTTAACAAGAAATTTGTCTAAAATATAAAATATCATTTCATACATTTGAAAAAAACATCTCACAAAGTTGTTGCAATTCGTGTGTAAATGATTGATCTATGTTCATTATTTCAGTAATCTCTTTAGCACACTGATATATCAAATTCATCTGTTGCTTCCCTACAAAATTCAATAAAGGAATAAGTACGTAATGAAATTAATGCGTCAGACGCGTGTATTTACCTTTTCCTTCAGATAATTTCCTTTCTGATAATAATTCGGAAATTGTTGTCATCATCGCTGCCGTGCCTATATCAAACTTTTATTAAAAAAATGTCAATATTTATTATCGAATTTAAGTACAAAAGGAGGAATTTGAATATAAGAACCAAAACCTTGACAGAATCTTGCTCAATTTGCTTGTCGATTTCTTCATTTTTTTCATCTAGATCACGACTAATTCTTTTTAAATCTGCAAGCTGTCCTTCAATATTTTCTAAATTGCATCTAATGTTTAACGAGCTGATTTAGTAAAAAAAAAATAGCATAAAAAGTGATTTTAATAAATAAATAAATAATTTTAATTACTTGAGTATATCATGGTGACGCAATAAATGATCTCGGGTTTGCCGTCCAGAATTGATCTCATTTTCAATGTCTTCTAGTTCCTTTCTATCATATAACGAGACGATCAAAATCATCAAATCCAAAAACAATCATTTGTATAAGTAATTTAAATCATATACATACTGTTCCTTCATTAAAATGGAAGGGTTACTGAAAAAAAAAATGTCAATTTAACAATACATATTTCTGTAAATAAACCGAACGCGTCTCTATTCCCTCCAAAAAGAAGAAACTAAGTATTTTAATAACTTACATCCAATCATCTTTAATGTCAATAACATTTTGTTCAACATCGATATTTGTACATAACCAATCGAGTATATTACGTGTTTCTAAATGTTCATACGCCCACAATATTTGTTTTGGTTGTAAATTTGATATATTCGGATAGCCCAAGTTCGTTAATAAAGTTATAAATTCGTTGGCGCTTGAAATGGTCATTATTTAAAATTGTTCAACTAATTGATTTATTTTTTTTTAAAAAAAGTTGGTAAATAGATCAACTATTTTGGAAATATTACTCGTGTTTCTAGGACAATAATTTGAAATTACAATTTTGATAGTGCTGGCCAAATTCCAATCATAAAATGAGCAACATAAATAGGGCCGATCAAAAAATTTTTCAGGAATCTCATTTATTTAATTTAATTTAAAATGTTCACAACTACCTTAAAATCCAAATTTAATAACATTATTATAAATCTTTATCAAAATAACGCGACTCATTTGAAAAAATTTTCTACACAAAATCTTTACCGAGAAAAATGGGAAGCGATTATTGGGTTAGAAATTCACGCTCAAATAAATTCAAAGAAGAAGTTATTTTCTAGTGGGTGGTTATTATCATATCTAGAATAGGAGTACTTTTTATCTTGTAATTACTGTGATGAAGTCTAGCAAATTTAATAAAAGTTTGAAAATTTTCAATGATGAAATCAGCATCATCTACCTCCTTCAACGAACCTGTTAATACAAATGTATCAGTGATTGATGCTGCTTTTCCGGGAACCATCCCGGTAATTCTACGCATAAATTTTTTATAGAATAATTTATTCAAGAACAAATTAAATGTATTAATTAATTTATTATTTTATTTTTATTTAAGCGTTTAAATCCTAAATGTATAGATCTTACGGTTGCAACATCTCTAGCGTTATCGGGAAATGTTCAATTGGTTTCATCCTTTGATAGAAAGCATTATTTTTATCCAGATTTACCAGCCGGGTATCAAATAACACAACATTATGGTAAGCAAGCACAACTATTAATAGATTATCGATGATTAATGTCAACAGAATTTAACTTTTATGATGGTTTAAATTAGCTCCAATATCCCTTGGTGGAAAAGTGACGGTGTCACCTTTAGATGGACTTGAATACGAAAAAGATATTAGAATAAAACAAATTCAAATCGAACAGGTGAAGTAAGTTATTATAGTTTATTCGGATTTTCAAGAACATTGTTAAATCATTTATTCTCTTTATAGGATACGGGAAAAAGTATACATGATGTAAGACCTGGGATGGCGTTAATTGACTTAAACCGTGCGGGAACCGGTCTAATGGAAATTGTGACGGAACCTGACATGAGAACATCAAAAGAAGCTGGTCTCGCTGTTCGTAAGTTACAAGCATTGTTTCGAGCCATAGGGTCTTCGGATGGAAACATGGAAGAAGTTAGTTTATTGACAATTTATTTCTATTTTTTTGATGACTTTAAAAATTCATTTGTTTTATTCAATTTTAAGGGGTCATTACGATGCGATGTAAACGTTTCTGTACATGAGCCGGGAACTCCCTTTGGTACAAGATGTGAAATCAAAAATTTAAATAGCGTTAAATTTTTAATGGCTGCTGTTGGTAACACCAGTTTTTAACTTTCATCAATTATTTTGAATTCGTTATTAATATAAAACTGTTTTTGTTAGATGTAGAAATTGAACGCCAAATTGCCGAGTTAAATAAAGGTGGAACTGTCATTCAAGAAACTAGAGGTTACAATGTTGCTACCAACCAGACTTTTAGATTGAGAACTAAAGAGACTTATACCGATTATCGATACATGCCGGAATCAGATTTACCTCCATTAATACTTACTAAAGTACGGTATCGTATATATATTTGTAGTTTGTTGATTTGTTAATGTCTCATAAGTTAATCAATAATCAATATTTTAGGATTATCTTACACGCATATATAATAGTCTACCAGAGCTACCCGATGACCGTAAAAGAAGATTGATGAGCCAATATCACATTTCATTGAATGATGTTATGTCATTAATGCGTGAAAATGGTGGTGTAGAGTATTTTGAGGAAGTAATGTCGATAACCTTTATTTTTGGTTAATTATTGTGTAAATTATTGTTTATTAGGCTTGTTTTCTTTTTAGGTAGCAAAAGATCGTAACTCTCGTCATGTAGTGAATTGGATCACTCACGAATTGTATGGTCTCCTAAATATCAAAAATATCAAATTCGACCACAATCCCGTAACAACACAACAATTAGGTTCCATAATTGATTCCATTGAGACGGATGAAATTACAGGTACTGTATTGTATAATTTCAGAACTTGATTTTTTCTTTCAAATTTGATGCTGATTCTTAATTTATTATATAAAGCCAAAATAGGAAAGAAGGTTCTTGCTCAAATGATATCAGGAGAAAAACGTCTTACCCCTGATATTATACAAGAAAAGGGATGGAAACAATTAACGAATATGGATGAATTAGAAACAATTTGTAAAAATATTATATCCAAGAACTCTGAACAGGTTGGTTATATAGATTTCGAACTCATTCTTTTTGTCTTAAAATTTTTTTTTTTAAAAAAAAAAAAAATTAAATTATTATAATTTACAGGTATACCAATATAAACAGGGTAATAAAAATATATATCAGTGGCTTGTAGGACAAGTTATGAGAGAAACTAAAAGTAAAGCAAGTCCTAAATTGGTAAATGATATATTAACAAAATATTTAGATTAGTTGTTACACTTTAGATCAATTTAAATGTCATATCTGCTTATTTGTAAATAATTTGATGTTAATATTCATTTATTTCATAAATATATTATTAAAAGAATGATATTAAAACAGAATCGATGGTTATCATCGTGATGATTTTTATTGCTAACCAATAAACTTGTCTCTAAATTTAAACGATAAGCTCGGTGTGGCAAATAGAGAATTGCGAAAATCAAAGCTCCAGCCTACTTAGTAACTTCTGGGTGTGCATATATCTCGCGGGTGTTGGCTAGTTATTTCCATTAGATGTATTAAATATATGATTAAATATTATTTAAAAATCAATACTCTCAGTTAAGGAACTCATATCAAACTCTCAGCTAAGGAACTCATATCAAAGCAACCACCATCTCCTAAAATCGAACCCATTTCAAAGCCACCACCACCACCTCCTAAAATTGAACTCATATCAAAACCGCCACCACCACCACCACCATCTCCACCTCCTAATATTGAACTCATATCAAAACCACCAACTTCCCCACCTCCTGTTATTGAATTTATATCGAATCCTTCATTAAATTCACTTGTAACACCCGCATCCTACAAGGTAGCGCAAAAAATTTTATATTAATCATTTTTAAATATATATGTACTTCTGCCTTCTTAATAATAAACAAATCTACTTACATATTCACCACCATAAGCAGTATTTTCATAATTCTCCTCATATGTAGCACCATTATTATAGCAACCTTCTTCATATGTATTGTCATTGTAACAATATTCCTGATAATAAGTATCATCTTCAAATCCTTGATAATTTTCATAATTTTGTTCATAAGTTCCTTCATTATAATAATCCTCCACTTGTTCGCCTTCATTTTGTCCAGCTTGCTCATTTTGTTCGGCAGCTTGAACTTCCTGTTGCTGAGTTGCATCTTGCGCAAAATCTTGTGTCTGCTGTTGAGTTTGATTATTTTGTTTTGCCGGCTTATTAGAATTATTTGCTGGCTTATTAGGATTATTGGTTGGCTTATATGGTTTCCCAAGCTTTCCAAGTTTTCCAAAGTTTCCATGTTTACCTGGTATTTTACCGTGGGCATGCGGTGCGTTAGAAGTATTTACTTGTGTGCGTGGTGGACGAATTGCTCCAGAGAAAGGGTGCGTTGAACCGGTAGGCCTTTGATGTAGCATTTGATTACCTGCTGGTCTTAATTGTTGCTGCAATAGTTTTTGATTGTTTTGAAGTGTGTTATTTAATTGTTGCAATTGGACAGCATTTGCCTGACTTCCTTGTTGAATTGAAATTTGTTGAGGTTGATTAGTCGCATTGTTACCAACAATTACTACATTTTGGTTGTATTGATTTGACGAGAATAAATTTGAATAGGTCTTTGGATCGAACACCTTTCTTCCAACATCAAACATCGCTTCACAACCTATAGATAAGTTGAAAAAATTTAGTTAAAAAATAAAAAAAAAATTTAAAAATCATACAAGTACTTACTTTGATTAGCGATATTATTTAATGAATTAATATTATTTTGTCCGATTGTTTGTTGATTAGCATACAAATTAACTTGCTGTCCCTGTACATTTACTCCTGTAGGTTGAGACATGGTAACCGTTTGCTGTGTTGTGGCGTTATGTTGTTGTCCTGTTAAGACCGATGTATTTTGTGGATTTTGAGAAACGACAGTAGGAGTGGCCATGTTGGTTGCTGCAGCAGTATAAGCTTTATACCCAACAACTGTTGATGCATTCATTGTGGGATAAGAGTTAATTTGCTTATTTGTTACTACATTATATGCTACCTGGTTTCCTACTTGTTGTTGGACATAACCCATTTGCGTAGGTTGCTGTTGTTGATTTGATACTACATTATATGCTACTTGATTTCCTCCTTGTTGAACATAAACCTTTTGAGTAGGTTGTTGCTGATGATTTGATGCTACACTATATAACACTTGATTTCCTTGTTGAACGTAAACCTTTTGGGTAGGTTGCTGATGCTGATTTGATGCTACAGTATATGCTACTTGATTTCCTCCTTGTTGAACATAACCCGTTTGCGTAGGTTGCTGATGCTGATTTGATGCTACAGTATATGCTACTTGATTTCCTCCTTGTTGAACATAAACCTTTTGCGTAGGTTGTTGCTGATTATTTGATGCTACGCTATAAGCTACTTGATTTCCTCCTTGTTGAACATAAACCCTTTGCGTAGGTTGCTGATGCTGATTTGATGCTACAGTATATGCTACCTGATTTCCTCCTTGTTGAACATAAACCTTTTGTGTAGGTTGCTGTTGTTGATTTGATGCTACAGTATATGCTACTTGATTTCCTCCTTGCGGAACATATACCTTTTGTGCAGGTTGTTGTTGGTTTGACAATATACTATATGTTACTTGATTTCCTCCTTGCGGAACATATACCTTTTGTGCGGGCTGTTGAGGTTGAACATATACAACATTTGGTGTTTGCCCACCGATGGTTTGAACAGTTTGCGGTTGATGCTTTACAGTTTGTTGCGTGTAAACATCATTAGCACGATGGGTCACTGGCGTATGTGGAGCAACTATATTATTATTTTTTTTTTGAGAAGGGGAATATGGTTGTTCTAAGAGAGAAGAACCCGAAGCGCAATGTTGAGGTGCCGAAATTATACTTTCTGTTTGTTGAGGAGATGATTGAGGAGATAAATTAGCATTACTCAAATAAGAGGCTGCTGGAGTTGAACGGTTTGCAGCATGAGAATGGTTCGGAAGTGAATTTGCATGATACGGTTGCGACGTTTGCTGGGAAAGTACGGGATTATGACCCGGCGTTGGTAGAGAGTAATGATTTCGTGGTTTTGGAGTCGGATACAGTGGCAAACGGGGGTCATGCTATTAAAAAATTTTCATTTGCATTTTTAATTGGATTGGGATTTCCTTTAGGACTCAATGAGAGAGAAAGCCTTACTCACGGTTGTTTTCTCGTTTGTGTTTATGTTAACAACTGCATTAATAAATGATTATTATTTTGCTGTTTCGTTTACTTTTTAGATTCCAGATGAATTAAATTTTAAACTTACAATAAGATTGTTTTGTTTGCGTATCGAACTAATTTTCATTTTTAAGGGAGAGGAGGAAAAAAAAAGGGGGGGGGATTAGGTTAAATAATCAGGGTTTATGAGAAAATTAAATCATTTCAGGAAAACCAACCCGTTGTTCCCATCCTTTTGGTAATGCACCGGCCATGGATACAAAAAAAAAATTTTAAATTTTTTTTTTTAAAAAAAAAAAAAAAAATGAAGGGTTTACTTTAAAGGAGGAGTTATGAGATTATAAATAAATGATTATTTTTTTTTTCCTTTTTTATTTTTATTTTTTATTTTTTCTTATTTTCGGAAAAACATTCGAATAATTGGTTAAAATTAGAAGCAAGAAAATAAAAATATAAAAATTCCCAATGAAACAATTGTTCGCAAAATGGTTTTTCTTATTATCATTTTACTAAATTTGTAATTTGTTACATCACGCCCGCATCTCGTAACACGCGAAGGCCTTGCTGCGGCATCATCAATGATGATGTCATGGCATTATTGTCGGGTCCAATAAAACTTTCCATTGAACGAACCACCAAGTTTGGATACCCGAAATTAAGATTGTGTATGAAATACACAAAAAGATGCAAATAAAAGGTTTACGTGATGATTTCATGATTACATTTACAATGATTACATAATATTGCTATTACCACATTTTTTGCCAAAAATATGGCCCTCAAAGAGATTAATATTATTAACAGAAAACCATGGCATAAACAACATTTCATACGTCTTTTGTTTAAGCATGAAACTTCATAAAGAAGAAAGAAAAAGTGGAAAACGAAAATTATCAATGAAAGGAACAAATCAGATTATTCCTTTATTGTATTTCTTTCTTTATAATTCACCTAAAAAATATATATATATAAATAAACCTGTTTTTAAGAAAAATTTTATGATACAAACTTTTTTCACCTTCACTTTTTTTTTTGCTGCTTTATCTTTATAAAATTATTCCTGTAATTTATTTAATTCTTGGAAGAAGAGATGCTTAGAAATGAAATTGAAAATTATGAAAAAACCTCAATTATTTGATAAATTGACTTCTTACATTCAGGGAAAATACCAAAACTTTGAACTATATATATAAAATCACGGTATTTATTTTTTTGTTAGAATAAAAGGCCCAATAGGTTTTGGGATCCCAAAATAAGAAATGTATCCGTATTATTTATTTTTTGATCAAGATAGATAAAACGTTCATAATTCTAGAACAAAATATCTCCACCAACGAAAACACAATTTTATATTTCGATGGTTATAATATTCAAATAGGTAATCAGATTTTCTATTCTGCTAGCTTAAGTTACTTTGTAATGAGAAGATCTGTAAATTATTGGAGAAAATTTTATTGACTAAACGAAATACAGTTAGGGCGTAATGATTAAACATAGATTAACATGATCCATGTGGATTCACGAAAAAAATGAATCTATCATTATGCCCTTAAAGTTATTGATAAAACTTACTGTATTTCATGTAAAAAAAAAAAAACTTTTGATAGTTATAATAAGCAAAAAACTATCAAAAGTTTTTTAATAAAAACCAGATCACTTTGGATTTTCAGCTTGAAATCTATTGGATCAGAAACATTTATATATGGGACCTTTGCATACAAAGTGCCAGAAAAATCAATTTTACTTTTATATGCCAAATATGATTTTTAGGTCAAAATATTTTCAGATTTAGCATTAACTCATTTTTTATTTTTTTCCAACCGTTTCCCCCTTTTTCTATTGCAAAGGTCCCATATATAGATTATAACGAAATAATAGCAAAGGTCGTTTTAAAACGATTTTAGTCTTAAAATTAAAAGAGTGGTATCTATCTTTTCGTTGAGAAGCTTAATTATAGAATATGATTCATGACAAATATAATTATCCCAAAAACTTAAAAGTTTAACGTGTATCGGTTAGTATGCATTAATCAACAATACAAAGACAAGTTATAAATTTATTCTAAAGAACATAAAAATTAAGAGATTTTAGCAGCATAGCAATAATTGTACCAAAAATGTACTATTATTGGTATTTAGAATAGCATTAAAAGAACAGGCTCAAGTCGCAAAATGACGTGAAATTTTTCAGTACAATAAAGTATGATTGAAAATGTATATAGCTAATTCAACTTAATTCTTTGATAATCATTGGAGAACCTTATCTATATAGTTGAAAATGAATTAAACAAAAATAGTTAAGTATTTTTATCAATTTTAA
>CAJVPP010003030.1:0-12803 GCA_910592005.1 Funneliformis mosseae
TTCAAAAAAGAAAATATAAATACAAATTCGAATCAGAATAAAGTAAAAAAAATAAATATATATATATATATACTCTTTTTTTTTGTGGTCTTTTTTTTTTTTTTTCGTTTTTTTTTTTTTTTTTTTTTTAGGACTTTTACTTTAGGTTCCCTTTACAAATATAAGATTATTTTAATAATTCAGAAATATAAACAAATAAACTTAATTTGATTTTTTAAACTTTTTTTTTCTGTTTGATTACTTTATGCAGCATTTAAATATCGTTAATATTTTTTTTTAGATTCCTCTTTCATGTTGGATTCTGAATATCTTCGGACACTTCGGATAATAAAATAACTCTTTAAATAATCATATCATTTAATTTAAATATTCTAATTTCCTAATATTTCTGTGGCCATTTGGGACAATTTGAGGTGGTCATAATTTGGGATGGTCTGAAGTGTTCAATTTGAATATTCGATAATCGTCTGATTTTCATTAATTTACTGTGATTAAATTACCCTTAAAAATTCCTGATTACATATTAAATTGTATGAAAACACGAAATCAGGCAATAATACCGCCTAACGACTGGTTTATGTTTAGCAGATATCCAAATTTATTGTTAAAATTACTAGAATAGTAATTCGAATAAACGATTGTTCTCGTAAAACGATTTCGCCTTACGGGAAAGAATATAATCCAAGAAGATGGCTTTTTTTTTCTTGTAAAAATGTTTGTTCGTAATTCTTCACCACCAAGCCTGAAAATATCGAAACAATGTGTGATTACAAATCGTGTATTGATCTAATAGGATCGTTTTAAATTATATTAGCGAACTTGATAATATTTAATGGTGATACTTTTCTTTCCAATTAGCTACCAATTCACTATACCTTTTATTTTATTTTTAGTTTTTTATGTATATTTCGCGAGAGTCATCCATTTTAAATTTTTCGTGTAATTTCGCCTATTCCTAAATGATTAATTTTCAATCTAATCTATGAAGTTACGTCTAAGCTATAATATTAATTTTTAATTTTTAATAACCAAATCGATTAAAAGATGCCCGCATCTTGAAAATTTCTAAGCCGTGCTTTTTTAGCCCTTGATCAATTTAAGAAAATAGTGAAGGAATTAAATAATTTAAATAAGAACATTTGCTAATTTTTTTAATTAAAAATATATCGGTAATAAGACCATTAATCAATTTAATAATTTATGGAGGCTCAGGTTTTTTTTTTTTAAATTTGATCGATAAAAAATAAGAAAAGCCACGTCAGAGTAAGAAGACGTGAATGATATGCAAAAATAATTTTTTAAAAAAAAGGGCCAAAGAATCGAGAGAGACGATAAAAAAAAAAAAATAATCTATATAAATGAGCTGTTTTTTTTTCTTTTCATCCTTTTTTTTTAATGACGAAACTAAAACAAAAATGTAATCTATTACTTTTGCTTTGATTATAGCGATCTTCATAACCTTTTACTCCTTTACCACAAAGGGAATGGCGAACCCAAATCCGTTAATATTGAAGGACCAGGTCCAGTACCTTTGACTATTTGTTCTAAACAAACCGTTACTTGGACGACTACAGGATTTTCTGCTGATGGTTAATAAAAAAAAATTCTGCTTTTCTAAAAATATTATAAATGATAATATATTCTTACTGTTAGACATTCTCTTTTTTAGAACCAATAACTTACGCTATTCTCGCAGAACATAATCCTACCCCACCCTTTATTGCTGATGCATGTTATGCAATTAATTTTCGTACAATTTAATTTTTTTATTTTTTTTAAAAAAAAAATAAAAAATTTAATTCTTTATAACAAATTTAGTCCACACTTTTTGTTTCATTCACAATCGATGACAAATTTACTCATGGAACTAAATATGGAAGTTTTATCGCTCTTAAGTCTGAACCAACGATTCCTTTTCGTGGTCCAACTTTCGAAGTAACTGATGGTGGTAATACTATAGTGGTAAAACCGGAATCAACTACACCAAGTGCGAAAGCAGTTATACATGATGTACGAAAAAGAAGTTCCTCCCATGGTAATACTATGGTGGTAAAACCGGAATCAACTACACCAAGATCGAAAGCAGTTATACATGAACTAAAAAGAAGTTAATTCTATGGTGATGAAGGAATCAAGTGAAATCAGTTGTACTAGTGTTTCGGGCGAAACTAGTTTCGCCAATTTGATCTGCAAAAATCTTTCCAAATTTAGGGTTTCGGAGGTTTCGGATAGTTTCGGATCATAGAAAAATTCTCTGGGCGAAACGTTTCGGATGTTGAAAAATAGTTTCGCCTGAAACACTAAGTTGTACAAAAAAGAAGCTCCTCCGATAGTAATACTATGGTGGTAAAACCGGAATCAACTAAACCAAGTGCGAAAGCAGGTGTACATGAATTACCATAAAGAAAAAGCTCCTCCAAAGAAAATTTTTAATTAAATATTTTGATTTTTCGTAGTTATAAAGGTTAGGTTATTATTTAATTAGCAGAATCAAATGACTTTCTCTTTGATTTTAAAATAAAAAAATTATAAAACTTTCTAAACATTTGTGACAATCAAACGTAAAAGCCCTTAATAACTATAAAGCCACGCCCTTATCCTATTTTGCATTGTCGGTGTCGGGATTTTATAGTAACCTAAACTCGTGCAAAAATTTTTAAAAAATGTTTTTTGAGATTTATCGTACTAAACGACATAATTATTATCGAAGTTATAGCGTGACACGTCGAGTAAATTACGTGAAATTATTAACGTTTGCCTGAATACGTTTCGAGAATATAAAAAGTAATATCAGATAAATAAATGTATTTATTTGATATATATAACTTGATAAAAAAACATGACATGTCATGTTGTTCCTTGACTAAATATTCAACAAAGAAACTCTATCCGACTCACCTATAATCACGTGTTGAAATTCACAAATCCAATATTCTGTTCTGTTTACAATATTCAAACATACTGTATGAGTGATTTATATCGCTCAAGCATTTTCGAGGTCATTATGAAGATTCTCATTTTAATATTGTTATCGGCATTGTATAATATCGTATTTTCTGCTCATTCAACGGAGAGATTCACCTCGATCATTGTGTTTAAATTTGAAGCCTAATTCGCTAAAAATTTTTGATTTGAAAAGTTTAAATAAATTGTAATACTTACATTTTTTTTTAAATAAAGAAATAAACAATGTTTGACTTCTAAAAAAAAGAGAAGAATCAATTAGCTATTTAAAGCTTTCATCTTGAAAATTGTATTTCTACGTCAAATGACGCTATAATCACGCGAGGTTGATAATTAAAAAAATATTTTTACTACTAACTATACTCAACCAAACTTTAGGTAAATGAAATTGTTGGAACAGATTTAAATGAACTTAAATGTAATTCTTTGAAATGTTAGCATATGAGAGAGAATTTTAACTAGGAATAAGGATGAATTAGAAAGTGCCTTATTGGCTAATTAGTAATCAACCAAAAATTAAAAGAATATCCAAAGTTAAATAATTAAAGTTGCGGGGCAAAACCTACACTAAAGGTTGGAACTGGGTTTATTTTTATATCCAGATTTCTTTAATTTTAAAAATCGGATCCGGATTTAAATCCGAATATCGAATCTTCATTTCAAAAACTGTGCAGATCAAATAAATTTTTTTTTAAAGCTTAATATTATACACCCTGCGGATATCTGGGTTTAAATCAGAATGTCGAATCCGGTTCCAACCTCTAGATGATGATTTTTCAAATGAAAGTTTAATGGATGAAGTAGAAGAAAATAGAATACTGTCATGAGTTTAAATAAAGAAAATTTGGGAGATAAATGATATAACTGGACTTGATTTTTTTTTATCCTTTATAAACATATAAATATATGATATTATAAAAGAAAGTGATCTTTGCTATATACGATTTGCTCATCTCGTTAAACGAAAATAATAAATCCAAAAATTCAAAAGTTTTTATTTTAGCATCAGAAGGTTTCGATGGGTTTTTCCATCCGTCAAAACTTTTGCCATCCGTTAAAACTTTAGCAATTTGCCTTTAATAAAAACATTTGGCAAAACGTTTTGATGGGGATCGATTTCAATGCCTGTCGAAACCTCCGGGTTTTGCCCAGGCAGACTTATAAATGATGCTATTAAATACTTCCAATCACGGAATAAATAGACTTTAAACTTAACAAAACGGACAGTTAAAAAGCAATTACAAAGCATTGGATGTCACAAGTGATTTAAAGCACAATAATATTTGTTTGAGCATGACAAATAAACTTATTATTATGATTTTTCATTCATTTTTTTTTTTTTTTTTTTTTACTTGAGTGCATAAGCAATAACAAAAGGGTATCAATTTTTATTTTAGGTGAAAGTTTGAGAATTTTAACTTAATGAAACTACTATAACCGTTGGAGCGTCCGAAGCGTAATTCAATTTATAAGATTTATAAGTAATGAGCAGATAGACCAAAAACTTAAATATTTCACAATTAAGTGATACAATAAATAAATAAAAAATATAGTAAAATGTAACACTAAAATTTAATTGTGTTTTTGAGCCACCAAAACGAAAAAAAAAATTTATTCAATTTTGAAAAATCATAGATCTTAACCGTGATTCTTCTGCCATTCTCTCTTGCAGTCTCTTGCAAGGCAAGTTTTGATACATTAAAGTTTCTCAAAAGAAAATAGTTTAAAAAGTATATTTTTGAGATCACAAACCCACGAGATTGCTACAAAAGAAAGTCTGGCAGTAAACTCTTTTTATCCAAGATCTATCACAGCCTTTTGCATTGCTAATCCTTAGCTCTTATACATATATAGTTATGACTCACACAAGACAAATAGGACTTGCAAGTAAGAGCAAGTTCCTTATTTCCTCTTAGCTCTGTCTAATTGGTAAAATCAGAACTAGCTTTTTACCTTTAGCAGTAATATAACCAGATCAGAATAGTTGTCAAATTCTATCAGGATGGCAATAAAAAGTGAAAAAGGAACTGGATTTTTTCAAATTCTATTTTAATTAAGATAACTAATAGGTTACCAAATGTCTGATTTTGCTTCTGAGAGAAAGCTTATCATAGTCTTATATCAATTAAAGCATATAATTGTCTACTAAAATAGAAAAAAATTGAAAAAATAAAACAATTAGAAAGGAATAAAAAATTTTAAAAAATAAAAATAAAAATAAAAGAATTATAAAAAGAAAAAAACACAAAAGAAGAAAATAAAAAATAATAAAAAAGTAAAAAGAAAAAAAAAGAAAAGGAAAGAGAATTAAAATAAAAATAAAAAAAAATAAAATAAATGAAAAGGAGAAAAAAAAATTAAAAAATAAAATAATTAAAGTAGGAATAAAAAAAATAAAAAATAAAAAAAGGGAAGGAGAAAAAAGAAGGGAAAAATAATAGAAAAAAGTAAAAAAATAAAACAATCAGAAGAAAGGGATAATAAAAAAATTTAAAAAATTAAAAAAATAAAATTTGTTATGATGCTTTACATTAACTTGCTTTTAAATTCATCATTTGATTTATATATAATATTAGTAATAATATTATAAAAATAACTGTATTAATTTATAATCATTAATGATTTTTATAAAAAGAGTGATCACTATTATCACTAATTTCACTAATATCAGGGTGAGATAAGAGGGTCTATATTATTCAAATTTAAATCAATCATAAGATGCTTATATATTAGAAGGTCTCTCTTTAAATAATCTTTAATTTTGTGATCAGATAATTTGCATTTTCTACAATATTTTTCAGCTGGATAATTATTATTATTATTTTTATAATTATATTATTATCTTAGTTATCTTTTTATTATACTTATATTTTATATAAATATTATATATCCTTAACAAAAAATCAAATTTTATTTTTATAATTATTAATAAAAATATAATTTTAAAAATATAAAAACTTATATTTTTATTATTCTCAATTTCTTTAGAATATAAATAATCAATAAAGATAATTTGAGCTTTTAACTTAATTAATTTATATTTTTAATATTTAAAATTCAATATGTAAAATGTACATGTACATAAAATTTTAAAATTTTATATATATAAATATATAATTTTTTATATTTAATATAATGTCATATATTGATATTATCAAAAAATAATATATATATTATTTTTTTGTATATAATTTTATTTTGAATTTTAAAAAATAATATTTCTTTCATATTTAATAAATTTAAACCTTTTGTTAACAAATAAGAATTTATTAATCTAATAACATAGTATTTAAGCTAATAAAGATATATATATATATATATATAGATTATATAATATTACTAGTATTAACATTAATATTAAAAAATTTAGAAATTAGTTATATTGTTAACGTATAATCCTTGTGAATTATGACAGTTAGATAGGGTATTTGAGTGGTGATTCTTTTTAGTTTACGTGGTGACTCAATTTAGTTTAAATCAAGTTTATAATTTATATAGTAGTGTACTTTTGATAAGATTAAAAATAAAATAGCTTGATTAATTCAGAAGTGTAATAATATATTTATTGATGATAAATAACAAAAATAAGAAATAATAATAATAATATATAAAATAAGAAAATAAGAAAGAATAAGAGAAATCAAAAGAGTTAAAGTATTAATTGAAATATTAGGCCAGGTGCTTCTACAAGAACTACTAGATATGTATCTAAAAGTAAAATTTAAAGGAAAACTAAAAGTGGACTTAAAGCAAACTTAAGTTTACATGATTCTATTGCTTTCTATTTATATTAAATTAATACATAGACAGATATAACAAATAAATCAAATATATCTAATATGTCTGATATATCAAAGATATCAATTATATCAAATATATCTAGTATATCAAATATATCAAATATGTCCAATATGTCTGACATTTAGATCTGTAACATTTTGTGTCACGTTCATCAATCCAATTCTATTATAATATAATAAATAAAGTATGAAAAATAAGATTGTTAAATAAAATCTAAAGGTTTTATAAGTTATTTAAATGAAAAAAAAATAAATTTTAGTAAAATTATATTAAAATCTTATTAAAAAATCTGTGAAATGCTAAAAAAGATAAAATTATATCAAATTTTATAAAAATGTGAAATTATATTAAGACCTTAGTAATAATTAACAAAATTTAAATTTAAACATTTTATAAATCTAAATGAGTTTAGACAAATAATCTTAATAACAAATAATAATTTTTTACCAAATTTTTTTAGTTTTTAAAATAAATAATAAAAATTAAAAATAAAAGGATGTAATACTAGCAATAATATATTTATTATATGATCTAAATATATATATCCTATATAAATTTAGAAATTTTCTTATAAATTTTATATATAATTTAATTTATGAAAAAATGTATTTATAATAATATGTTACATATCTTATTTGTAATATCTTTTTTATTTTTCTTAATAATAAATAATTTTTAATAATTTATAAATAATACTTTTATATACAAAATTTAATTTAAAAAACTTTTATTTAATATATTAAAAAAAGCTTTATAGATAAAATTTTCAGTTATAAACAATTTCTTGAAATTTTTAAAAAAAAATTTTTTTTGCTAAATTATTCATTTTAAACTTAATTTTAAATTTTGAATGAATAAAATTAAGATTATTATAAATAAAATGTATAACATATTATTATAATTAGATTTATTCTTAATTTATATTATTAACTATTATAAAATTAAGATAAATTATATTTAAATAAATTTAAAAAAATTATATTAAATAAATTAATAAATAAATATTTATATAAAATTATATTAAATAAAAAAATAAATTAAAAAAATTAAATCTTAAATAAAGAATAAAAATAAATAAATTTAATAATTATAATAAGTAATAATACTATTTAAGTTATTAAATTATATAGTAAAACTTATAACTAAAGTTATTTATTTAAATTTAAATTTATTTTAAAAATAATAATCTTTTATTTTATTAAGTTTTTACTAAATTTATAATATAATTTTTTATTTAATGATTTTCATTATAATTTTATTTTTTTCTCTATTTAATAGATTTTTAATAAAATTTTTAATAAAATTTTATTAAATTTTATCTTTCACTATTTAAAAATTCTTTAATTTTATTTAATAAAATTATTAAAAAGAATTATGTACTGTATATAATTTTTTAGATAAAAATTAAATTTTTAACAAAAATTTTCTTAATATTAAATGATAAAAATATATATAAAGTATTTAAAATATTTATAATTTATAAAATTTTATTGATTTTAATATAATTCTTAAAAAATAAAAATATTTAATCTTTATATAATTAATTTATTATATTATTAAAATTTAATTAAAAAATTTAATTATATCTACAATATAATTAAAGAAATTTTTCATTTTATTAAATAATTTTTCAATTATTTATATATTAATTTTAAAATTTAATAATTTAATAATTTTTATAAATAATATGTTAAATTTTATTTTATTAAAAAAAATTAAAATATTTATTCTATAATTACTTTTTAAGTTAAAAGTTATTAGTTTATTAGAATATTATTATACTCTATTACAAAAATAATATTGTAAGATTATAATACTTATTTATTAATAATTGAATTTATTTTTAATTTTTAATAAATAATAATCATAATATAGCATAATAAAGTTTTTTAAATAATCATTAATTATACAAGTTATTTATATAGTATATCTATATATAATTACTATATATCATATTATACTATATAAAATATGTTTTTTTATCATAAAATTTTATTGAGACATTTTTCTATTGCTATTCTATCCTTAATTCTATCTTTATATATATTATAATCTCTATGATCTTTTAATTTTATCAAGTTTTACAAGAAAGAACTTTAGAAATATCTTCATATTTCATAAAATTAAAATATTAGTTTTGTAATCTTTGAATACCAAAATATCTAATAATACTTGAGATTTTTATTAAAAACTTTAGAATTCATGTAAATAATATTAAATCATAAAAAGATGATTATTTTTTTGTGAAATTTTAGGATTAGTGTTATGAAGTTAATTTTTTATAAAATTAATTTAGCTAATCAAAATTTTTATTGAGTTGAATAAATACTATTTTGATTTAATTTATATTTTACTTTATTATCTTATATATAAAAATGAAATTTTGTAATTTTTACAAAATTAATGTTAAAATATCAAATTTTTTTATATAAAATAAAAGTAGCTATAAAATACATATATATAGGTAATATTTATAGGCTTAAATTAAGCTTTTATCATACTTTATAATATTTGGATTATTATATATCCACTTTTTTAATCAGTAAAAAAAAGTTAAAAAATTAAAAAAAAAAAATTAAGTTAATGCAGAAGAAATTAACTAAATAAATTATAAATAAACTAACTTAAATTATTAGTTGAATTATTTAATTTAATTACAAAATATCTAGTTAATTATATTAATATTAAATAAAGAAATGTATAAAAAATTAATTTTTAAAATTTCTAAATAAAGTACACTTCTTTTTTAACTTTATATATTTTTTTTTATAAAGCAGTTAATGATAATTTTAATAAAGATTTTTTATTAATTTAAATAATATAATATAATATAATAGATTTAATAATATTATAATTTGATTATAAGTTTAAAAATTTTATTAAAAAATTTTATTAGTAATAAATTATATTATGTTAATCAAACATTAAAATAGCATTTGAATAAATCTAATTGTAACAACTATTACATATAATAACTTATTAGAAAAGCTAATAAAATAGCTTATTTTTTTATTTATAATATAAACTTTATTGGTTCTTTTAGTAGATTATTATATAAAGCAGTATTATAAATATATTTATTCATAGCTTTATTTTTATTTTATTATAAATGTTTAATATTTGATAGTTTAGTAGCTTTATAATAGCCATCTAATTTTAAAAAAAAGAAAGTTATAAGATTTAAGCATTAGTTTTATTATTTACCCTTTTTAATTTAATATTAAGAATTCTATAAGTTAAAATTTTAAGTAAAGATAACTTTTCTTAATTAAATCTATAAGTTATTATTGAATTAAAAAATATTTCTAAGATATATTAAAAATAAATACAAAATAGTTATATAATTTATATTATGACATTTATTTTTTAATTTTTATTAATTATTATTATTAATCTTTTTTTTTAAATTGTTAATTTTATTTTTATTTATTTTATGTGATTAACTTAATTTGACTGAAAGTATCAGATTATTTTCACTTTAATAAATTAATATGTAAAAATTTTAATAATTAATCTAAACAAATTATTATTTTAAATAATCAGTAAATAGAAGAAAGTGATTGGATTTTTTTCATCTAATAGGAATAATATTTATATAATTTAACCCTATATAAGTTAAAAAAAGTTTTTTTAAAGCCTAACATAATCTATCTATTTTAAGATAATTAAGCAGATTATATTTTGATGATTGGTGTAGTAAAATTTATTATAATCAACTTATATAAAAAGAAATTAAAAAAGAAAAGAATGCTGGCTAACATTACAGTTATTCTTATAATTTTTAGACCATCCAATTTATTTTTGTTTTGGAGATAAATTTTTTCATATACAGTTATATAAACAAGATTATAAATGATCAGCAATAACTTTAATCAAAATATGTAATTCAAACCTGAATTAATTTTTTATGTGTCATGTGTGTAATGATGTAAATAATAAACAATAATTCATAACATATAATATCAAACAATACAATTTCTTAATTTGTGACATGTAACAATAATTTTAAATACTTATTATTATCATTTATTTTCTCTAATGCTATTGTATATTATTTATAAAAATAGCACAAATAAACCCTTTATAATATTATCCAAATGCTTGTCCTTTATACTTAACTTATTTAATATACATAGAAATATATGGCAAAAACTGTATTTGTCCTCTTAAGAAACTAAAATGATAATAAAAGAGCAGTAAATATAAATTAATTTCTGTTACAAGTCACTTGATATAGTTGCAGCCAGAAAATAAAAGATAAAGTTAGACAATGTATTTGTCAATTGGTTTTATAGTAATATTTTACTATATTTGGAAATATTTGAGTATCAATATGATACAAACATTTGTAGAAAATGTATTAATAAATTTGATTATTATAAAAAAAGTATGTATTCTATATTTTTTATATAATTTTTTTTTGTTTTGATTGTAAGCTATTATTTATCTTTATTAATTTTTTAAAGCATTGAATCAACCAAGAAAAATTAAATCTAGATTGAATTTAGGTAGTGAAAAAATAGTAATTGATTTAGATATTAATGAAGATACTATTGGTGACATTTGCACCATTGATCTTATTAAACAGTTTTCATTAAAAATATTATCATTACAATATCTTAATATACCTGAAGTGAGTACCTTTGATACATCCATTTAGAATAAAAAATACAAGCAAAAGTAAATTATTCTAAGTAAATTTTTAATTAATCAAAAATTATCATATCTATCAGATATTAAAATAATACAAACATATCCATTTTATATAATATTAGCTTATATTCCTTAGTATATTTTAATCAGTTTCAAAAACTAAGAAAAAAACTTAATGGTATGATATCAATTTCATTTATTTTGGATAATATGAATAATTTTGGTTAAATTGAAAAGATGATTCTTTCTAAAGAATTTCTGAAAACATAGAGAAAAATTTAGATAGGATTTTATTCTTATCAGCTATTTAAAGGTATAAGAGCTGATCATTTTAATTTAAAATCAAAAAAATCTGTTTTAGCATTTATAGATAAAGTTAAACGTAGAAAAAATATGCAATTATCTGTTTATCAAGAAAAGACAGTTACAAAATGTAAAGCAATTATATATGGAAGTTAAGTTTTAGATATAAACGGTTTGATGGTAAGTATAATAGCATAATTTATGCATGCTTTTTATTATTATATTTATTAATATTTTCATATATAATTATATCTTTAGGCAGGTGAAAATGAAACAGAATCAGCATTAAATGTAGCTAAAATATATATATATATAAATCTTAAAAAATGCTCTTTTCATATTCAAGGATGCCTAATAGCAGAAGATAGTCAACATTTAAAGTTGAATAGTGTATCAATTACACTATAGGCTCATGCTATGGTAAATAAAGATTGTATTATAAAATCTAATCTTTTTAATCTACTATATTATTATAATAATTTATTATTTATATAGGTAAGCTAAATAAAAGGCGTGGATTAAAATACACTGCCATTAATGCCAATTTTTGATAAAAATAAATACTGATTTCCAAACTCTAAAAAAGTTTTGACTACTGAGATTTTAGATTCAGGTAATATATTATAATGAGTTTATTGATTTTTTTTTAATATAATATACATGATTCTCATAATACTAGTTTTTTAGTTTCATTTATGACACAATCAAGTGATATTACATAATCAAATATCATCACACAACCAAATATTATTACGCAGTCAAATAGTATTACGCAATCAATACTTCATTTAATAACCCTTCATCTTAGAAAAAAATCACCTTTTAAAGAAAATATTCATATAACAAAAGGCATGACCTTTTCCGATCTTATTAATTTTGTTTTTCCTGTTGGACACCAAAAGATAAACATTTTATTTTTAAATCATCTTTTGAGGCAGGTGGAAAGCAATTTTTACCTGAACAGATTATGCATGATATTTTTTATGAAGAATATACTAATTTATGGATTGATATGGAAAAAATAATTTCAAATTATGATGATCTTTTTGATTAAATTCTTAACAATTACATGTGCATATATG
>CAJVPP010003031.1:0-12799 GCA_910592005.1 Funneliformis mosseae
TCATTTGAATATTTTTTTAATTGACTATAACAATTATAATGATGTTTCCACTAAAATAAAAATAAATTAATTTAAAACTTATAATTTAAAACTAAATATAATTATAAATTTATACCTCATTTAAAAATTTCTCATTTAGATTTGATGATTTATCAAAACTTTTAAGAATAATATCAATATTACCATTTCTAATCCAATTATTATTATTGTATGAATATGATTTAATAAATCCATCAATCCAAGTTGCTTTATATATAACGCTAAATCCTCCTTGATCAAAATATTTAATATTTTTAAATCTATCATAAGAAATCCATTCAAATAGTTGTTTTTTATTTTGAGCATTCATTTGAATAGTTTGAATAAATTCATCAATAAATTTATTTTTGCTAGTCCAATTAGAAAAACTTTGTTGAAATAAATTAGAATAACATTCTTTACACCATTCGCAACCAGTATTTTTTTTATTACAATTTAAGCAATTTTCTTATTTTCTAAATAATTATTTTATAGTATTAATATTACAATTATTATATTATTATTATTTTAAAATAAAAATATAATACTTACTTAATAGATATATTTATATATTATATTAATAATTTAAGTTAAAAATATAAAATATTAAATAAAAAATCTTTACCTTCTTTAATAATATATTAAATTTTAAATAAAAATTTAATTGGCTTTAAATTATAATAAAAAGTATAATTAAAATCTAACAATCAGTAAAAATAACTTACTATCTATTATATTATTAAATATTAATTATTTTTTTAAATAAAAATTTAGTTTATTTTAAAATATAATATAAAATACAATTGAATATTAATAATCAATAAAAAATAACTTACAATCTAAATTATTAATTAATTTATAAATAAAAATTTAATTAACTTTAAATTACATAAAAAGTATCATTAAATACTAATAATCAATAAAAATAACTTACCATCTATAGGATTTTTAAATAAAAAATTTAGTTAACTTTAAATTACAGTAATAAGTATAATTAAATACTAATAATTAATAAAAATAACTTACGCCCTAATAAAATTTAAATAAAAAATTAACTTTAAATTACCATAATAAGTATAATTAAATACTAATAATAAATAAAAATAACTTACATACTAATAAATAAAATTTAAATAAAATTTTGTTAATTTTAAATTACAGTAAACAGTATAATTAAATACTGATAATCAATAAAAATAACTTACTATCTATAATATTATTAATTATTATTTTAAATAAAAATTTTAGTTGACTTTAAATTATACTAACAAATATCATTAAATACTGATAATAATTTACATGCTAAAAAAATTTATTTTTTTTAAATAAAAACTTAAATTTCAGTAACAAGTATAATTAAATACTAATAATTAATTCAATAAAAATAACTTACCTACTAATAAAATTTATTTTTTTAAATAAAAAATTTAGTTAATTTTAAATTACAATAACAAGTATAATTAAATACTAATAATCAATAAATAATTTACAATCTATAGGATTTTTTAAATAAAAAATTTAGTTGATTTTAATTATAATAACAAATACAATTAAATACTAATAATTAATTTAATAAAAATAACTTACCCACTAATAAAATTTATTTTTTTAAATAAAAAATTTAGTTTACTTCAAATTACAATAACAAATATAATTAAATACTAATAATTAATAAAAATAACTTACTATCTATAGGATATTTTAAATCAAAAATTTAGTTAATTTTAAATTACAATAACAAAAATAATTAAATACTTATAATTAATAAAAATAACTAACCATCTATAGGATTTTTAAATAAAAATTTAGTTAACTTTAAATTACAATAACAAGTATAATTAAATACTAATAATTAATAAAATAACTTACCATCTATAGAATTTTTTAAATAAAAAATTTAGTTGACTTTAAATTACAGTAATAAATATAATTAAATACTGAAAGTAAATAAAAATAATTTACGTTCTATAGGATTTTTTAAATAAAAAATTTAGTTGATTTTAAATTACAGTAATAAGTATAATTAAATACTAATAATCAATTCAATAAAAATAACTTACCTTCTATTATATTATTAATTTATTTTTTTAAATAAAAAATTTAGTTAACTTTAATTTATAATAACTAACAGTATAATTAATTACTAATAATTAATAAAAATAGCTTACCATCTATAGAATATTTTAAATAAAATATTTAGTTAACTTTAAATTATAATAACAAGTATAATTAAATACTAATCAATAAAAATAATTTACCATCTATAGGAATTTTTAAATAAAAAATTTAGTTGTCTTTAATTTGTAGTAACTAACAGTATAATTAAATACTAATAATTAATAAAAATAGCTTACTATCTATAGGATTTTTTAAATAAGAAATTTAGTTAACTTTAAATTACAGTAACAAGTATAATTAAATACTAATAATCAATAAAAATAACTTACAATCTATAGGATTTTTTAAATAAAAAATTTAGTTAATTTTAAATTACAATAACAAGTATAATTAAATACTAATAATTAATAAAAATAACTTACATACTAATAAAATTTAAATAAAAAATATTATTGACTTTAAATTACGATAATAAGTATAATATATGCTGATAATCAAAAATAACTTACATCCTAATAAAATTTAAATAAAAAATTTAATTAACTTTAAATTATAATAACAAGTATAATTAAATACTAATAATCAATAAAAATAACTTACCATCTATAGGATTTTTTAAATAAAAATTTAGTTGATTTTAAATTACAGTAACAAGTACAATTAAATATTAATAAACAATTCAATAAAAATAACTTACCCTCTAATAAAATTTATTTTTTTAAATAAAAAATTTAGTTGATTTTAAATTACAGTAACAAGTATAATTAAATACTAATAAACAATTCAATAAAAATAATTTACCCTCTAATAAAATTTATTTTTTTAAATAAAAATTTAGTTAACTTCAAATTATAATAACAAGTATAATTAAATACTAATAACTAATAAAAATAACTTACTATCTATAGGATATTTTAAATCAAAAATTTAGTTAATTTTAAATTACAATAATAAGAATAATTAAATGCTGATAATCAATAAAAATAACTTACTATCTATTATATTATTTTATTTTTTAAATAAAAAATATAGTTGACTTTAAATTACAATAATAAGTATAATTAAATACTGATAATTAATAAAAATAATACATCTATAGGATTGTTAAATAAAAAATTAAGTTGATTTTAAATTACAGTAACAATTATAATATAATACTAATAATCAATAAAAATAACTTACATCTTAATAAAATTTAAAAAAAATTTAATTGACTTTAAATTACAGTAACAAGTATAATTAAATACTGATGATTAATAAAAATAACTTACTATCTATAGTATTTTTAAATAAAAAATTTAGTTAAATTTAAATTATAGTAAAAAATATAATTAAATACTGATAATTAATAAAATAACTTACTGTCTATTATATTTTTAATTATTAATTATTTTTTATATAAAAAATTTAGTTGACTTTAAATTATAGTAAAAAGTATAATTAAATATTATTAATTTATAAAAAATAATTTACCATCTAATATATTATTAATTAATAATTATTTGTTTAAATAAAAATTTTAATTAAGTTTAAATTACAGTAAAAAGTATAATAAATACTAGTAATTAATAAAAATAATTTACAATCTATTATATTATTAATTATTAAATATTTATTATTTAATAAAAAAATTTAATTAATTTTAAATTACAATAAAGTATAATTAAATATTGATAATCAATAAAATTTACTTACAATCTATATTTTTTAAAAATAAAATATTTAGTTGATTTTAATTAAATACTAATAATTAATAAAAATAACTTACATCCTAATAAAATTTAAAAAAATTTAGTTGACTTTAAATTACATAACAAGTATAATTAAATACTGATAATTAATAAAAATAACTTACTATCTATAGTATTTTTTAAATAAAAAATTAATTGACTTTAAATTATAATAAAAATTATAATTAAATAATAATAATAATAATCAATAAAAATAACTTACCTCCTAATAAAATTTATTTTTTTAAATAAAAATTTTAGTTAAGTTTAAATTATAATAAAAAGTATAATTAAATACTAATAATTGATAAAAATAACTTACTGACTATTATTTTATTAATTATTAATTATTTTTTTAAATAAAAAATTTAATTAAATTTAACTTACAGTAAAAAGTATAATAAATACTGATGATTAATAAAAATAACTTACTCGCTTTAATAATATTTTATTTTTTAAATAAAAATTTAGTTAACAATAAAAAAGTATAATTAAATACTAATAATAACTTACTCACTAATATAATTTATTTATTTATATAAAAATTTAGTTGACAATAAAAAGTATAATTAATACTGATAATCAATAAAAATAACTTACTGTCTATTGTATTATTAATTATTAATTAATTTTTAAATAAGCAATTAAATTAACTTTAAATTATAATAATTAATTAATTAATATCTTACTTTCTGTAATATTATAAATAATATTAATAATTTTATTTAAATATAATAAAAATTTATAAAAATAATTTACCATCTACATTATTAATATTTTATTTTTAATAATTAAGTTTAAAGTATAAAAAATAGTATAATTAAACATAAATTATTAATATAAATAATTTACCATCTAAAATATTATTAATTATTAAAAATTTTAATAAAATAAATAAATCAAATCAAATTTAAATTAAAATATAAAAAATAAATAATTTACTCCCTATAGTATTATTTATTATTAAATATTATTTAAATAATAGTTTAATCAAATTAAAATTATATTCTTATAATATAATAAAAATTAAATAGCTTACAATCTAAATATTATTATCCATTAAATTTTTTTTTAAAAAATATTAATTATTAAATAATTGTATAAATAAAAAAAATAAAATAATGTTTATTACCATTTAATTCTTTTAATGTAGGAATAATATTAGAAGTATCTGTAATTGGATCTAATATAATATATATATTTTTAAAATTAATTACTAATGTTATAGCAAAATCTAATATTTAAATAATTTATTTTTATTTTAACATCTAAATTAATAAATTATAATATTTATAATTAATTATATTTGCTATTATGCTTACCTTTATTACTTGAAACTAATTTTATATTAAATAAAAACATAATTAAAGAATTAACAATATATAGTTAGAATTAATTTCATAATAATTTGTTCAAAATATAATTTAATTAATAAAGAATTATATTTTGATTTAAAAATAGATTATAGATAGATAAAAATATATTACCATTTAATTCTTTTAATGTAGGAATATTTGAAACTGGCTCTAATATAATGTATTTATTTTTGAGAAATTTTTGAAATTAATTACTAATTATACAGTATATTTAAACGTTTATAATAAATGGTATTACCTTTTATTTCTTTTAATGAGGATGTTTCCTTAGCATCTGAAACTGGCTCTAATGTGAACTTAGGTTTTTTTTTTAAAAGAAATTTTTTATTGTCAGACATTTTATAAATTTATAAGAAAGAGAGAAAATATTTTTTTTTCAAAATGTACGATCATTTATGTGTTGTACAACGATATTAGGAATGAAGATCTTACCGCTACTCGTTGTTAAAAAGTTCTTTGGCTATTCAGCCATTTCTATACTTCATAAAGTTCATACTACTTCATCAGTTGTTGTAAGTGCTTTTTTTTTGTATTTTAGCGATATAGCAACGGATTGGGATAAGTTTTCTTTTTTTGATAAATATAAATTAAATAGGCGATAAACTCCGCATGAGTATTTTCTATTTTTATACAAATCCATCGTGTTTTTTTACTGCGGCAACAATTATGATATAAATTTCGTTCTAGATAATTTTTTTTTTTTGTTCTACTTTATGATTTTGCGCCAATTATTGGATATTAAGAGCTAAGATTTGTTTACGAAGGCGATATTCTATAATTAAAAGTATTTTCCAATTCATCGACATTTCGTTTAAAAATTATGGAAGTAAAAAACGTTTTTTTTCTTTCTGAGAGTGATTATCATTTAAGGTTAAAAATTAATAGCTTTTTCAATCAAAACTTCAAGACGATTATTTTATCGGATTATTTCTTCGAAGTGTATCTAAGGCATTGTATAGTTATCTTGTTTAAATTTTGTTTATAACAAGTATATAGTTCTTAGTGAATTTTAATAAATATAACGAACATAAAAATTTTGAAACTATTTATTTACATCTGTTGGTGAAATTAACAAGTCGGTATATAGAAGGTCTCTGAAATAAATGATACCCCCAATTACGAAGGGCATTTATGTTGAAATTTGCAATCTTTAGCTAAAGAGTATTATACATTGTCAAAAATTTTATGAGACCGATAAAATTAATGCATGTTGGAAAATGAACGTGTTAGAATAGAACAAGTTCATTACGTTCCTAACGTTAATATTTTGGTATTAGAAGCTGGTCCACAGAATTCACAAATTAATGATATACATACATTTCCCTCGGTAAGTGTTTTTAGTATCAAATACTTTATATTATCCTTTGGATTAACGATTTATTATAAATAGGCTTAACGAGAAAATGGAGTAAATTGGGGATATCGAAAAGAAGGTAACCGTATGCTGAACACGAGGAAGGTTATTGTTTGTTTTAAATAAAATGGGCAGTTGCTATTAAATCACGTTACAGAACATATGATTAATATGTCTCGTAACTTCATTTTCAATAGCAAATGACCCGAATGAACTAACACAGATAGTATTTATGTTATATACTTCATATAAATGTTTGATCAATGTAAATTATTTATATAAATATAATTAATGGATATTATACGGTGAATTATTTATATTGGTATACGTCAAATTGAGAATTTAATTTTACGCCACCTTAAAATTATTTTATCAAAATTTTAGTTAATTTTATTCTTCCGCATAAATATATTAAAAAAATTGAATTAAGCTATCAACTTTTAATTTATATCTCTCTTCAAGTGGCTAGACCTACAAATTTGATTGGTTCATCACTATTTTTATCATTTAAAAACTACAATAAAATCTTTCATTTTTTAATAGTTTTGATAATTAATTAGTACAGTTCAAGGTTTCAAGTGTAAAATATTTTATAAATAATTACAACATACGCGTTTTTCGTTCGTGTTTTATAGTAATTTTAATGATTTGGTCAAACTAAACAGCACAGCGAATTGCCGTTCATAAGGTATTGAAATACTTGCATAAGGTTTTCTTTTTTTTAACTTCCAAGACATAATTTGAGAACTTTAATAGAAAATAAGCAAGATATGCTTATGTTGAGTTGTTCAGCGGGTATTAAATTCATGGTCATTAATTTTTCATGATAATAGCTTAAATAGTTGCGGAGTTATAAATTTTGGTAATGAAAAGTTTTATTTAAATTATATTAAATATAATTGGCATAAATTAAATAACTTTATCTAATAAAAAAAAAATGTATAAAACACAACGTTACAAAAAAATTTCTTTTCCAAAATAAATGTTACACGAATATATGAATCCTTTAATCCTTTTGAACCAATCATATTTAAGAATGGGTCGATAATATTATCATAAACCCAGGGTCTATGCTTTTTCAAAAATGATTATACAAATATAGAATCAGCTTTGACCGTTCTCTTCTTTCAATCAAAATGCATTTGAAGCCCTCTTGATTATTTATAAGAAAAATGAGACATTATTATTCTAAATTATTCATAAAGTCAACCTCCATCGGATTCACGAAAACGTGAAGATACACTCGTCGTCTTTAAATGAAATACTACGGTACAGCGATGAAGTTGCTCGTTAGCTATCGTTATTCGTTATTTGTTTTGGATATCATTTGTCATGTCTCGAAAGAATGGCTTATATTTTCGTTTACTTCTAGTCTCCTGTTCCTTTGCAACCATTGAATGAAGGTTTGAATTATAATAATAATAAAATAAAGGATATGATTAACGTAGCCAAAACATTATTTTTTGCAAAAGAAAGATGCGTGCGAAGACAATATCACTAGTGAAGCCAGTCGAAAGGCGACCGATACAAATGAAGACAATATCACTAGTGAAGCTAGTCGTAAGACGACTGTGACGAATCTAAAATAAAAGGTAAAAAGGCTATCTACTTTCAACCTTCTCCATGAATGTTAACGCGGAGATTGTTTTCAGAAATCTCTACAATACGCGTATATAATTTCTAAGTTCATTATAATATATAATTTTTTTGCAAAATAACAGTTTTATATTTTTTTTATACCATTAATGAAATAAAGGAAAGTTCTAATTTGTTAATTAGAACGATACTACCTTCAATGAAATTAGAAAATAGGAAAGAAATAGCTTAATTTAAGAAAGTTACATTTAAAGCAAAAAAAAAAGATTGCATAATTAAATAATTTTACCTAGTAAAACTAATGAACAATGAAATTTTCTTAATTTACGGCTTTATTCCTTTACTTTGTAACTAAATAACATCAAATACAAAATTTTCAGGCAAAAAAAGAGTTACCATAATTTATAATCCTTAATTTTTTAGAAGACCAATATCAATTTAAGAAATCAAATTGTTGTTCCATTAATTGAAGCCAATCTGATCATCAATTATAAAACTAGAGTTTGCAGTTTTGCGGGGACTTCGTCCACGTTTAGCAATTAAGTAATTGATTGCATAACCAATAAAAATATAAAACCAAATTTTTGAAAACATTTAATTACATTGATAAAAAGGAAGTTTAATTTTTATTAATTAAATTAATTTTTCTAATTTAATTCACAATTCGCCAGAAATGGAAAGAAAATGCATAGTGCAGATCGGGGCAATTTTATATAATCAATTATAAAAAATCCAAAAATTGCAAAACGTCATGTTACACTAACTCCTGATTTAATCAGAAAACGATCCAAACTTGCATAATAAAAAACGTCACTTAAAACCAAAGTTATTTATTGTATTAATACGTAATATACACTTTATTTGACATATTTCGCGCAATTGCATTTCCGGTTCATGATTATGGGTACCAACTGTCTAATTGGAATAATTCAAGAAGAAAAAAAAGTAAAAAAAAAGGATCAAAACCGCTTAGGTCATTCTTAACAAAGGTATTATTTGCGATTTTTATTATTATTTGGCCAAGTTTTGAATTTTTTTCGCCATTGCTTGCTTGTGTTGGCGGGAATACTGACTGATCCAGTTTTCAATTGTTTTCAACTTTGGTATATCGCTCTCTTCGAGCTCATCTATTTCCACTTTCTTTTGCAGCGCTACAAGCATTTTTTTTGCTGAATATCGCTCACTTTTGTGGGTGTCACTGGCGTGAAAGAAACCTTTCAATAATTCCATTACTCCTTCAGGTATGTGTTTTCTGCCACCTTTCTTTCTGTATTCCTGGTTTTCTTTTAAAGCCCAACCAGATCGAAAATAGTTGACTCTGTAGAAACCAATATCATCAGATATTATATAAAATATCGTGATATTTTCCTATTTTTTTTGAAGCAGTTGAACTCACTCGCTTTCTATTTCTATTTTCTTTTTTTTCTCCTTTCCCTTTTTAATCCTTATTTCCGAAATATTATTATTTTTCACCATGCTATTTATGTTAATCGCTGTTCTTGCTTCTACATAACAAAAAGAAGATTAGTTGATTTAGTTGGTTAGTTGGATTTCATTACAAATTCAATTGCAAAAAAAATTTTTATTACCTTCTATTTTATTTATCATTTCACATGCAATATTTTTGTTCAAAATTGCAATTAACTCTGGCCGATTCTCTTTCTCACCACAATACAGAGATCTTTTTTCTAACTCCTCTTTAATATTATTTTTCATCAACCTCTTTATCCTAGCTATTTTATTTTGGGAGGAGTTATGATTTATTGATAGTAATGAATTATCCATTTAGAATCTGTATTTGTATGCGTGGAAATTAAGGGATTTGGTCGATATTATTCATCACCCTTCATTGATTTACTAATAGTAGAAGGCGAGAAGTCATTCCATTTTTCAAAATTGGGAAGAGCACGACAACGCATAAAACTACTGAATTTTCCATCAACAGGCCACTGAAATTCAAACTAATTGGAAATGCCAGCTATTACAGGTTTTTTCCCTTTCTGTTTCCGTTCCGGATTAATATTTGCAATTGCTGTTCCTCTAATACCTTTGATTGCTTTTTCTATGTCTTGACCTTCAGATATATTGTATCCTAGCCTAACGTATCGTTTGATTGCATGAGAAATCTAGAAATATAATAAAGGTTTGTAAGCTATATTTTCACATTATACAATCTTTTTATTAACCTGGGTATGATATGAATCGATAGTGGTTTTAGCTTCTCCTGCTTCCAAAAAAATCCAACTTCGAATTTCCATATCATACCAAGATTTCCAGTTTGTAATTATAGCTATTAACTCAGCACAATAATAATAGACGCCATTATCAGATAAAATCCTTACCCACTTCAGTTTTTTTAAATGAATTAAAGACAACTTCAAAGCATGAGGTTGTGAATAACGCGTCTTGAACTGTATCTGAGGACCAATGATCAAAAGCTTTGATTTCTAATTCATGGTTATTAGCCTTTGTGTATACCAATATTGTATGTAGTGTTCACCCAGATTTTCCATAAAAGTCTGATTTTACCTCTCGTGTTGATTTTGGTAAAATTCTCATTTTATAATCCACCACAATAACAGCGCCTTCTTCACAAGAGTAAGAAAGTTTGCATTAAATTGAGTATTGAGGTATGTCTTGTGTACTTGATAAGACCAGTAATATTGAAGTTTTTTTCTATTTTCTATAATTTATTTGAAATCATTTGGCATAAGATAAACTAATTTATAAAAAAATTCTGATATCTTATTACATTGGTTGCAATTAGAAAAGTGGGGCTTGTCATATTCTCCAAAAGCATGTGGAAGACAGTGTTCAAGACATTCAACATGATAAGTATGTCCTAGACAATCTACTTAAAGTTCTTTTTCATATTCATACTTTAAATGCTGGCGAACAAATTTAAGTTCTGTAATTAATTGATTTTAATAAATTTTTTTGAGTAATTATTTTATTATTTTTATTAATCACAACTTCTAACAATATATTTATATTTACTTGTTGCTCTTTTTCGCTTATTCTTTCTATTATCAAAGTCTTTAGATCATCAAATACACCATATTCATATTCAGAATAAATACCACACAACCCTTTCAGATCTTCTCTATATACATAAGGTCCATCTTTTAAATGTGCCAAAAATGTTGTTCTTTTCATACCAATGGGATATAACTTAAAGAATTTTTGCCACAATATTTCTTTTTGATTTTTTAGATATTTGAGCAGTTCACCAATTTTCGTATCCACCTTGTAAGAACTCAAATTTACAATATTTTTATCAGCAAAGAAATTCTGAAACTGGTTTTCCATTTCTTCAATAATGCGAACTCGTGTAATAATTGATTTATCTATTACTGCACATTCTGGACCATTAACTTCGCAGTGATATCTAGCTTTTGCTATTATTTTAGACAATACCTATTTATAATATTGGTCGCAATTGTAAATATATGATGAGCATGCATTAATGTAAGTAAATAATAATAATATTTACCTTGAGATTTTTTTGAAGTTCTTCATATTCAAAATTATTAGCAATTATTGATAAAGTTCGTATTTTTTCATCATCGCCTGTTTTATTCTCCTCTAGTGATTTTTGAAAATACTTCCAAAATTGATTGCTTAAGTTAAACACATTTGCTGGGATAGCATTTAGGAACCCGTTACAATATAAATTTTTCAAGGTATTTTGATCTACCAATGGATTAGGGTTTTAAGACCAAAATTCATACTAAATTGAATATTTGATTTAAATTAATTGGTTTTAGCAAAAATTATTTATTAACAAATATATTACCTCCAATTGATCTTTAGAAAATGGTGTAATATTTGTACATCCAGCAGCCTTCAGCATTACGTGTTATGCTCAAAGTTCACATTCATTGTGCAAATAATTTGGTAGATATATTTTTTTTAGTGTTTCACATAATTCAATGATTGTGCTTTCCTGTGCAAGCTAATTTTGAAATAATTGTCGCCAATTAATATTACTAAGTGTTTGTTTTCTCAAATAATAATTAAAAATATTATCTATAAGTGTTTCATTATTCTAAAATGTGGGCAAGCATGTAGGAATTTGTTATGCGTTAATAGTCTTTTGCGTCATTGAATGTTCTAAACCAAACAGTTGTATACTATGATATTTTCTATAAACCCCACATTTTTCCATACTTTCATTGGACTAGAACTAAAAAAAACACTGGCTCATTGTCTTTTGGATATATTGAGATTTCATAATTTTCAGATCAAATTATTTGAACAAATAAAACACGTTTTTTATTGTAATCACTGATAAATAATGCAGTATAACTTTCTATTATATTTTTTTGTCTGCCAACGCCTATATTTGTAATATACACTAAAATCTTACTATCTATTTTAATAGCGAATGCTTGAAAATGGAGATCTTTCAATGAGGCTTCCAGTAATTCATTATCATCCCAACCTAAAACAAGGGGTCCAGAAAATTTTGTCTTTAAATTAGAAAAAAGTCACTGATATAAACTTGTTACAGTCAACTCTTTCTACAATGAATTTTGATATAACGAATTTTACAATACAACGGATTTTTAGTGTCAGACAGATTTTTAAATATAAAAAAACCCTTA
>CAJVPP010003032.1:0-12795 GCA_910592005.1 Funneliformis mosseae
CCCCGAATTTTAAATATGATCATAAATGTGAGGTTTATAGCTTTGGAATCTTACTTTGGGAAATCGCTGAAATGAAATTTCCGTATCAAGAGCATGATGATATTATGACTATAACCGAACTTGTACTTAAAAAGAAATTTCGAGAACCTTTTTCTGAAATAACCGGATGCCTATCGGTATTCCAAAATTTAGCAATAAATGGTATGTAAAGTATGCGTTGATTTTTCTTTGTCTCACAAAAATTATAATTTATTTTCTTTCTGTTTTTTAGCTGTTAACCAAGATCCAGATTTTAAGCCAAGAATTACAGACATGTTCAGAATACTTCGAGATTGTCACAAAGAATTCATCAAAGCTCCACCATCATCTATAAATTCGCAAAAACAAGGTTACATGCAAACAAAACTAAAGAACCCGGCAATACCAACTCCAAAACGAAAATTCAGTATGGACCAAGATGAATTTGCCATAAAAGATGAAGATTTACCAGATTCCGAGTCATTCAATTACATGACACTTGCTGAAGCAGAAAAGCAGCATCGATTGATTGATAGAAGTGGTAATATCGCTGGAGATTTAACCAATGCGTACAAATGTTTCGAAACGTATGCAAAGTTCAATCAAGTCAAAGCTAAATATTATAAAGCATATTATATTTCAAAAGGATATGCTGATTCGGGTAATATTAAGGACAAAGAAAAGGTTATTGCGGAATTATTTAAAGAAGTTGCTGATGATGAAGCAAATGAATTTCCTGAGGCGAAATTAAGATATGGGGATTGCTTATATAATGGTAAAGGTGTTAAACAGAATTTGGTGGAAGCCCTCAAATATTTTGAGAAAGCTGCCGAAAATGGCCTTAAAGTGGCAATGTATAATGCTGGAAATCTACATTTTAAAGGTTGTGGCGGTGATAAAAGAGATTTACAAAAAGCTGAATATTATATGAAATTAGCTGCGTATATTGAATATCCTCCCGCAATCAAGTTTTGTAAAGAACATGATTTTTATTGATCGTTTTTTATGTAATATATTATAAATTTTTTTTTTTAATGAATCATATTATCGGTGAGTTGAAAATATTATATTGATTTTTTTTATCTTCAATTAATTATATGCGAGATTCTGTAAGAAAAAAAGAATTTCAAAGAAAGTTAATTGCTACACAAATTACTTCGTTACATTCTTCGATTAGTTCCCATAAAACATCGCTCTAATGAATTTAAAATATTAACAACACGGGATATGAGTTATATACTTAAAATCACTATATTATTAAACAGTTGGATTTTTGATTAAAAATCTATTTCGGTCCCAAAATTTTTCTTAATAATATAATAAAATAGCGCACTTTCAATCCCACAAGTTCTAACAAATGAATTGTCTTTAAACATCAATCGCTCTCCACCGCTCTATTTTACTAAGGCAATTCTTATGGTATATATTGTAAGCACAATAGAATTTCTAGAATACGACTTTTCTAGCTCCAAACAAAGGAATGGCTCTAGCCTTCATGCGTCAGGGTACTGGAAAGCATAAAAAGAAATTGAACGGTCACGAGTCCAATATATCGAAACGGATTTTCCACTGAGTAACCTTCAAAAAATGTCTCGTGATAATATTTGTCACCGATGTCACTTCCCTTCGCGTTTCATTTTTCCTAAGTATTATGGGGGACTTCAGAATTTTCAGTAATTAAAAATCTATTTGTCACCTCTATATGTCACATGTGCGCCACAATTAATTCCAGCCAAATGCCGTGATGCCGGCCATTTCGTGACATTTTTGAAGGTTACGCAGGGGAAGTCCGTGAACTCATAACTGCGGCACTATTGTGCCTTACAATAAGCAATGTAATAAGTGAAATTTGCTGAGCGGAGCTCAGCAAATTTCGCCAATCACATTGCTTATTGCAAATACTACAGTTACTCGGCCGAGTAACTATTAAAAATTCAAACATTTTCGTTCATTTATTATAATTTTGTAAAATAATACATGAAAAGAAACTGACCAGCTAAATGATGAGAAGCTGATAATTTTAATTTTACGATTTTTTTTGGATGATTAACTTTGTTTTTGTTGATAAAAATTATTCTTATATGATTTATTTGTCAATAACGTTCTATAGATCGACAGATCGATCTCCGATGCGATGTACTCCGGAGCTGACAAAGGTGGTGAAACTTTTTCATTTGCCAAATGCAAGATTATCGTCACGTGACGAAATCTTCATTCGTTGAACAAATCGGAACAAACTTGACCTTCGCTCCGTGGAAAAATCTGGACGTAATTGGCCATAATTATGATGAATGAATACCGAACATTCAACAAATTCATCATGTGAGAGATAAGCAACATCTAATCTCTTATGAGAATCAACAATCAAACTTACTTTAAATGCACATCATGTTTTGGTTCAGCAGCATGAGAATTAGGTCGGTCAATATAACCAAACTAGTAAGTTTGCAGATATTGTGACAATAAATTTAGAACTACATATAAAAAAAAAAAAATAAAAAAAAAAAATTTTAAATTTATATATCTCATCATTTTAAAAATAAATAAATAAATAATGTCTGCGTCAAATGAATTGTATGAGTCATGGATTGAGAACGCCATAAGAAATCAACACATTCAGCTGTTTAGCCACGAAGATTTTATAAATAAGGATAAGTGCGGAAAAGGTGGATTAGGTCAAATAAAATGTGCTAATTGGCAATATTCAGATGGAAAAGTAGCATTAAAGGAATTATTTGATTACAACGTTCAAAGATTCGTACAAGAGGTAACTTCATTCGTTTGCATCTTTTTTTTTTTTTCATTCATTCATTTATTTATTCAACTTTATGTGTAGGTGAAAATGCATATCTCATGTCATTGGAGCGAATATGTTGTACGTTTCTTTGGATTGACAAAAGGTTAAATTGGTTATGCAAAAGTTTTTCATATTATGTAAAGTAAAAAAAAAAAATTAATCGATGCAATATCAACTTTATTCATTCATTTTGACAGAATCCCCAAACGATAATAAGTACATGATGGTTATGGAATATGCCAACTTTCAAAGTCTTCGAAATTTTTTAAAAGTTAAAGGAGTAACAAACATTGATTGGAAGGTCAGATTTAAACTTTCGCTTGACATAGCCAAAGGACTTAATTGCTTACACTCGCGTAAAATCATTCATCGTGATTTGGTAAGAACCAAACAAAGATCTTTTTAATTCTCATTTATTGTAAAATCTAATCTATTGCACTTTTTTGTTTCTCTTAAAAAATAAATATATGTAAAAGCATACTGATAATATAGTAATAAATCAAATATATTGGAATAAAAACTGTTGTCAACCGAAATTTATAGCAAAAATCACAGATTTTGGGGAAGCAATATTAAGGGATGAAATATTGAGTGATGAAAAAGGTTTTGGTCAGCCTGAATTCACAGATCCCAATTATTTGAATAGTAGGATAAAAAGAGATGAGAGATCGGACATTTATGGTTTGGGAGTTATTTTTTGGGAAATTTCATCTGGTAAAATGCCATTTGAAAATCATGCTCGACACTCTCAAAACGATATAATAAATTTAACAATTCAGATAATAAATGGAAAACGTGAGGAAGTACCTCAACAAACTCCAAAACTTTATTCCCAACTCTATCAAGATTGTTGGGTCCTTGATCAAAGTAAACGACCGACACTTGAAAATATTATCAGGGTATTAAATGTTTTCAAAACGGAATATAGAGAAGGTAAAAAGACTTGTTTTTCAATTGAATTCACGTTTAAGCATAAATTAAATTGCAATTATCATATAGTAGATGCCAGTACTGATGAAGAAAATAACAATGCTCAACAAGATAATGTATCAAATAACAGTAGTGAAATGGAAGCTGATAATGAAACTTATGTAACGGATAATAATCTTCATGACTTGGATGTGAAGAATTTCTTAACTAGGAATTGAATGTTGAATTTGAAAGTTTCTTAATTAAGGAAATTTAGAGTAGTAATAGACGCAATTAAAACCATTAGAATCAACCTTGATTATGTGAAAGCTTTCTTAGTAGAAGTAATTCATCGTAACATTGACAAAAAAAATGCCAGTCGGAAAAGCAATAGAAAAAGGAAATTCTTTTATCATGAAATTGCAATTACGTAGGTTATATAGATAAAAAATGATACAGAAAAGTATAAAACACAAGAATTCAAAAAGTCATAAGAAATGGGTTTTAGCTTCGTGAAGAATATTGAAGAAATTGACATGTGCGTTATCGCAAAAGAGTAACGAGAATTAATCACCGAATAGGTCACGAGTACAAATGTATGCGAAAAAAATAAAGTTTAATCGTTTATCAAGAATTTCAATTATTTAATTGTTTTAAAGTTGACGGAGTATGCGTGAAAAAAAAATAACATTTACCATTATTTTCTATTTTTTATTTACTTTTAATGAATTAGGTTAAAACAAAATAAATCCACAAAAACAGATGTACTAATCAACTTAGGTACATAAAATAGTTAATATCATAAAATATGTAAAAGTTTATCATAAACCATTTCAATTGTTGGCCTATTTGACGACTTCCCATCCCAACAACTCTCATAAAGTTCAATATATTTTTCAGGAGCATTAATAATTTTGTGTTCTCTATAGCCATCTTCTTTGATCTTGCGAACCAATTTTAAAATACCTTCGTCTTTATTCTTTGAATATGGAATTTTACCACTTAATATTTCCCACAGCAAACTTCCAAAACTATAAATATCCATTGATTTATTCTTTTCAAAATCTTCATTTAATAATGAAGATGGATCGATGTATCCGATATTGTCAAAAAATTGTTGATCAAAAAAAACGGATTTGTTTTTTTCATATGGTAATGGCAAGTCCGAGATTTGTGCCATTCCTTCAAACATAAGGATATTTTTTGGATGCTATAAAAAAAAAAAAATAAATTAAAATAAAATAAAAAATAAAATACTATTATTTAATAAAAAGCAAAAAGGAAATAATCAAAAAAACTTCACTTACTAAATTTTCATGGATGATATCTTTTATGTGTAAAAATTTGATGCCGTCTGCAATGTTTATTGCAATGCCAACCTTTTTCTTTAAAGAAAATTCTTTGTTTTTTAAATAACTCCTTAAATTACCTTCAAGAGCAAATGGTATTATTAAAAAAGCGTTGCAATCTTCATCTATAGAAACCAAAATAATGTTAACCTTTTTTTTTTAAAAAAAAAAATACTAAAGTTATTTACCTTCAAATATTCCTAAACATTCAATAATGTTGGATTTTCTACATGCTTTGGTCCAAAAATTCAACTATAAAAAAAATATATGTATATTAATAAAAAATAGGAGAGCATCAATAATTACCGATCAACTTTTTTACAAACTTACTTTTTTTCGTACCAATAACGATTTTTCATTTTGTAATTTCTGTAATTTCTTAATAATAACTTCTTTGCCCGTTACCATCGTTGCCGACCTAATATTACTTTGACAATTTTCAAACTTTCGTATGTTAGTTATTTGACTTTTGTCAATTTTATTGAACTCATCGTCAACAAATTTAAATCCATCATCTTGATGATTTAATCTATCCCTAGGATTACTAAAATTAACTGGACCATTGTTAAATTCATTATTAAAATAATTTTGAGGTAATGATCTATATATCGATATGGAATTTTCGGAAAATATATTATTGTTATGCTTATTGGGATCAAAAATGATTCCGTTTTGAAATGATTTGTCAATTTCTTGATAATCTAAATCAAAATTATATGATTAGGGTAACGTTAAACAATAAAAGGCTTTTTGATAAGTATTATTAGGCTTACTATAATCTTGTTCAGGGGTTTCATTATATCTAGTATTATGAAAATTTTCCGAACCTTTAATTAAAAAGGATCCAATTAGATTTTTTTTTTTTTTAAAAAAATAAAGGGGGAAAAGGAAGAAAGAAAATATTATACAATCTTACTCGTTGCTTGCTCAAGTATATTACTGGTTTGCTCTGACGAAACAACTCGATTGACAATTTGTTTGATATGGGAGGGATCAAAATCAAATATGAATTCGTCTGAAAAAAAATCTACCACTTCATTAATCGTAGGACGATCCGAAGGAACTGTGTTCCAACATTTGGTAATTAATTCCTTGAGTAAAGGTGGAATGTCTCTGATAAACAGTGGTCGATCCTCATTATTGATACTTCTTGGAAATTCGTAAAATGGTTCTTTTTCAAAAATAATATTATATAAAACCATTCCAAGTGAATATATATTAGATGTTTGACTAACTTTGTTATCCCCTAAAATCTCGGGTGCGACATAAACTATTTTCGATCCTTGTCTGAAATTGATAAAAATAGAAATTCTTGCGTTATTAAAATCGTCTATTAAAATATTGTTTGAATTAAAATATCCTAAACTAATGTTTGTATCGTGAATATTTTTTAATCCGATTACTATTTCCTTCATCATTTTATATTTTTTATTCAAATCTAATTTATTCTCTTTCAAATATTGTCCCAGGCCTTTCCCATCTTCCATAACTAAAATATATTCACTTGATTCCGGATTTAAGGAAAATCCAAACAATCTAACAACATTATTTCTAATCCGTAGATAATTCTTTATCTAAATTTAAAATTAAAAATTAAAATTAAAAATTCACCGAACGCTATGCAAATTAATTATGTGAATCTTTTTAATACCTGTGAAAGAACTTCAGAAAGTTTCTCCTCTTTGATGCATTGCAACCCAACTTTAATGTTATTGTTTTGTCCAAGTTCGATATTTTCGTCTATCAAAAGTGCTACATAATATCCTTTGCTTTCATCATACACGACGTCTTTCAACCTATTATAATTTATCCATTTAAATTCATAAAACGTTTGATATTGGGTTTCTCGTATGAACCTCTCCATAATTTCTTTTCCGTTGATCCAACCTTCATTTTGTCGCTTATTATCTTCATAAAATGATTGAGAATTCGATCCAGAAGGGTCAGAAGGGTCATAATCAAGCATTTCAACATCATTATCGGGTTCCAGCGAACTTTGTTGATTTTCTTGTTTTTCTTTATGGCTCATAATTAAAAAGTATAAAGTCCGATTTTATTATAAATTAAAAAACAACAATTATTTATGATTGTCGGAGAGGAGCTCCACTCCTTATGTTGTGATACATGTTGTTCTTTTATAAGAAGAAATGATCGTCAAAATTAGAAGATATTCCCGGAATTTTCTATTTAAACCTTCCTTTTTTTTTTTTTCCTTCTAGAGTATTTATATCAAAGATTCATTTTTTTTGTGAAATTAAACCAAACCAATTTTTTTTTTTCCTTTCGAGATTTTTCTATATAACTGTATATAAATCAACCTTTTGGGTCAAAAGAAAAAGGATTATCATAGATTTAGTTTCTTTGCGAAACCTTCGATTTTTTTGAACAAAAAAAAAAAAAAAAAAAAAAATCATCGTCGTAAATTATAACAATTTCTCGCATATTTTTCGAAATTAAATATATTTATAATCTAAATTTTTTTTGAAAATTTTACAAAAATTCAAAAAATGTCAAACGTAAAAAATGAATATAAAATTAATAGCGTCGGCAGTACCTATGCGGCCAAAACAATGAAATGCGTTAATGAGGCAGTAGCACCTTTCTTGCCTCTTGTGATCGTGATAACTACCCTAACCAAAGAAATAGCGGATGCTTATGAAAATGTTCAATATAATAAAAAGACATGTGGGGCTTTAGTAACTCGAGTCGAAGCCGTAGAAGTTGCGATTAAAGGGTTAATAAGGCAAAAGGAAGAGAATATTGATAAATTTTGTAGTCAAAGTTATTATAATTCCTTTTCAAAGTTAGCCAACTGTTTAAAGCAGATTAAAGAATTTTTTAATGATATTTCTCAATTATCGAAATTTAAAAAATTTGTTTCAAGTAGAAGCATAAAGGACACCTTTGAAAAGATCATAAAAGATCTTGATAGTTGCTCGATTGATCTGAATTTGGCAATATCGATTGCCACGGAACAGTTAAATTCAATTTTACATTCCGATATGATTGAAATGAAGATGTTTTTAGATAATATTGAAGGTGGTATTACATCTTTGGTCAATAATAACAAAAAAATCGATAATTCCACCGAATGTAGCGTAAATAATAATAACATCGTTATTAAAATTAATAACATTGAAGAGCAGAATAAAAAAATCATTGAACAAAATAATGAACTCTTAGAATACAAGGACAAGGGCAAGCATAAAACGCTTAACTTTATTCCACTCAACGGAGAAATTGATGCGATTCGTTTCTTGAATGAAAATGATACAACTTCAAAGGTTGACCCAGAAGCGAAAGCAAAGCAAATTGAATATTCAGAATTGACAGAAGCGGCAGAAAAAGTAATTCGTGGTTCCAAGAAAACCGTTTTAAAAAAAGTTTATAAAACAATAGATGTTGCTTGCAAACAGATTCCTATGGACAAGATTGTTCAAAAGCATCTTGCTATTTTGGGAAAGTTAGAAGCTTGTCCACATATTATTCGGTTTTATGGATTATCAAAGTTAGACCGAGTTGATGTAATGGTTTTTGAATGGGCCGAATACGGAAATTTAAGGGAGGTTTATCTCGAGTATAATATTGAATGGGACACGAAGATTTCTTTGGCAAGAGATATTTGCCGTGGTCTAATTTTTTTACATGCAGGTATGAACATTTGATTTTCGTGTTTCAAGATGTGTCAAGGAATGATAAATTAACGTAATTTACCATCAAAACTCAGTGAAGATTTTGCATCATGACATTAGGTGTGAGAATGTGTTAATTACCGAAAAAATGCAACCTAAAATCTGCAATTTCAAATTTTCTCGAGAATTTAATGCTGTCACCAGTCAAATTGATGATATGAATGCTATCGTACATTGGTTGGCTCCTGAAAAGTTAAAAAACATAAATTCGGATCAAGACTCGAAAAAATATAATAATAAAACAACTAGTTATACCATTCAATGTGACATTTTCAGGTTAGTAAATTGACCTTTTTTTTTTTTTTGTCATTAATTTCGATTCGATTCTTAATTTTTTCATTTAAAAATTTTTTTTTTAGTTTTGTAATGCTTCTTTGGGAACTTGGCTTTCAAGAAAGGCCATATGACGATAAGAGCATTTCTGAAATACAAAAACACGTTTTAAAGGGTCATAGGGAAAGGTTGGACGATGGATTAAGTTCAAATCAAATCAAAAAAGAGTATTTCGCAATTATTAAACTTGGTTGGGAACAAGAACCATCATTACGACCGGGGATTCAGCAAATTTTCAATATGTTACAGAAGTTATATGAGAAGCATGTCTTAAAGTATTCACCGAGATTACGTCCGAAGGAAGAAGATATAGACGTTGATGAAGAGATACAAAATTTATCAGTTTTGGATCATGATAAAAAGGTTATACCATTAACACCATTCAAGGAAGGTTTAGTGGCTCACAAAAAACATGATTATAACAAGGCGTGGAATTGTTTTGAGGAACACGCAAAGGTTGGAGATATATTGGCGAAATACTGGCAGGGATATTATTACTTGGAAGGAAAATACGTTGAAAAGAATCTTTTAAAGGCTAAGGAATTATTTAAAGAAGCAGCAGATGGTGGAAATGCTGATGCTCAATTACGTTATGCATTTTGTTTAATTGATAAGGAAAATGAGCATATCGACTATCAAAAGTTTTTAAAATATTTGAAAATGTCGGCTGATAATGATAATTCCACTGCCCTTTATAATCTGGGTGAAATGTATTTCAATGGTAGGATGGGTGTTGCAAAGGATCGAGAAAAGGGTATTCAATATTTAAAATTGGCTGCTTTAAAAGGTCAACTGAAAGCAAAAGATATTTTAAGAGCCAATGATATTAGTTATATTTTTTGATGCTCATAACTTGTATATTGATGTATCATTTTTTTTTTTTTTGTTTATAAATAAATACGATATAAAAATTTTGAACATTCGTCCGGAAAATTAGTGAAGTAAGTTACCTTGTACTGTACTTGTATTGTCGGCCTGGAACCAAACAAAATAAATATGAAATCTATTTTATACGTAAATCGATGCAATGAGTTCAAGTCGTGAACCGCTCCTCAACAATTTTTATGAAAAGAAACTAAAGCATAAGATTCTTCGGTCGGTACAGTAATTGTATATTAGAACCTTCATGAAATTCTGGACTTTCTTTACATACTATTATTAGTAAAGCGTTTATCAAAATTATTCATCTCTACCAAAGAAAAATCACAAGAAAGAAGGAAAAACTGAAAATTCCCCATCATAGATAGTAATTTTATCTGCTCTGGAGTTTTTTACTTTGAGCTCCAGAAAAGGTTTTGAAAGGTCTATCATTTTTTGAATTTATCCATATTTAGAAATATTAAATTTCAAATTTATGTCTAGATCATCCCATAATTCTGGATAATTGTATAGATACAGTACATCCAAAAAGGTTGTTATTCTACGAAAAAGACAAAAAATGAATTTATATACGTTTACTCATAACTTGTTTCGTTAACGTTATTAATAATAGAAATGTTTTTTATTGTCAATAACAATGTTGCGCCCCAATTGTCCCAAATTAGACGATGCCCCAGTTTGAAATTTCAAGTTAGACTACCCGAAATTGAAATTTCAATTCTGGGCAATATGGATTTGCCCCAAATTTGGGGCAGATGCACAACAATATCACGTACTGCAATAAATTTTTATTTTTAAGTCAAAGTTAATTAAAAAGAACTTCGTGACCTACCACGAATTCACAATCGTTCATTATAGGTGGATGAAGCTTTGATACCTGAACGTTTGAACATATGTTGGTTAATTTTAAATGTCCATTGTAATTTCTCTTCTTTGAAGGTTATTGTATTTCAAATTGAATGGTAAATATTATACATTGTCTCAAAAAATAACGATCAAAGAATCAAGACTTATGCTTTATTCCTTTATTCGCCTTACATAAATTAATAATAAATAGATTAATGGGCACCCTCGCCACATTTTCCGAATCCATAGCTTTATTTTATTTTATGATATAAATGCTGACACACACCGCACTTCTTGTAAAATGTGCTTCTTTATTTTACCATAAATTAATTTAAGTTATACCATTATTTATCGTAATGAGGGAACAGATGTAAATTACCAGTACGGAAAAAAACGTACCGATCTGCAAACCATTCTATTTACTTTATTTTTAAACAAGCTTTAATCCGAATTAATAATTTGAAATTTTACATTTTTATCAATTCAACAACTAATCCATAAACAATAATGATGATGATAGTTATGCTATTTATAAAAAGTATTGTGATTGTGATTCTTCAAAGTGCATGACATTATTCTCTGGCACATCATATCTGTATTCTTCATTGCTATTGATTCATGTATAAGAACCTATCCAAAATTAGAAAGGATAATAAGTTTAAATAAAAACACCGCCACTGGCCTTTTAGATTTACAGAGCGTTTAAAGACAATAATATTTAACATCCAAAATTTAATTGTTGAAACATTTGAGTAAATACTGCATATACCGAAAGTTTAAGGTTGCGGGGCAAAACCCTATTCCCAGTTTGGCAAAGGTCTGAACCTTTCAATTCGAAGGATCGATGCCCGTAGAAACCTCTGGGCTTTGCCCGGCAACCTTAGAAAGTTCCAATTGCAGATGAAAATCTTATACGTCTCTTTCAACAACATTTAGCTATAATTGTTATCTTAATTAAAGTCTAGCGGCGATGCCCAATGCTTCGCTGACGCGAAATGAAATAGATATTGAATACTCTAATTTTCAATAATATCTTTAAAAGGTTTTTGCATACGTAATAAAATAAACTGACCCTAATCCTAATCCGAATCGCTAACCCGTAATTGATAAATTATTCAATCTTAACCCTAATCCTCAATTAATGTTTTTTTTTTTTGATAAATATTAACTCAAATTAGTAAATAATCTTACCAATCATATATAAACTGTAAATTAATCTATAAAATTATAAAATTATTATAAATTCTAATTCAATCTGTTAATCTGTTGTTAGTAAAATGACTTTCATTAAATTTAATTTACTTAATTTTTTAATGGTAAATTTAATTTTGTTTTTATTTAATTTTATTTTAGTCAATTCAGCTTTTTTTTAATTTATTAATAAATTTTTATAAATTGAATTTCTTTTTTTTTGAATTATGAATTTATTTTGAATTTTATTTATTTGAACTTTTTTTTATTAAAACGCAGGTTTTTATTCTAATTTAATTTTTTTCATTTTTTTTTTTTTTTTTAATACCCGCCGCTTGTATTCTTTTTTTTAATTACTTTTTTTAATTATTTTTTTTTGTTTATTTAATTTTAATTTTAATCGATTTTAATGGTCGCGATTTTATATTCATTATTAAAAAATTAATTCTTTTTGAATTTTTTAATTGACGAATTTTTAAATTTATTAATATTTCAATTTAATTGAAATTTTGAAATTTTTGAATCGGCGAATATTTAATATAATAAAATAGTTCCAATTACTCAGAAATTTTCCAAATTTCTCAGATGAATCTCTGACCTAAAAATCTAGCAATTTTTGAAACTCTTAGTAGATTTTCGAATGCTTAGCATTTATCCAAATACCTACCGAGGGGGGAAAAAAATATTGCACAGTCAAAATTTACCCGATTTAATAAATTGTTAATATGTAACTGGCCATGTGATTTTTATACCATATTTGCTATATATTTCCTAAATAGAA
>CAJVPP010003033.1:0-12795 GCA_910592005.1 Funneliformis mosseae
AATTAAAAAATCTTTATAATTTTTTAACATTAATTTTGAATTTTCTATACATATTCTATAATTTAATAAAAAATTAAATTAATAAAATAAATAAAAATAATAATATATGTATAATAATAAATTAATAATTTACTTATAATAATCACATTCTTTTTGAGTCCAAGAAATATGTTGTTGCTATTCAGTAACGTTCTTTTCTATATCTTGTTCTAGCCAATATTTTGTATTAAATCTCATAGATTTACATAAAAAACATAAATCACTACGTGGTGATAAAAATTTTATTTCTAGAATATATTTATGCCATATACGCTAAAAGGTTATTAAATGTACAAATTTTTTATTCTTATTTGTTTCAATTATTTCTTCAAATATTTAATATAAAGAAGAATAACTTTTTTTAGCAGGAAAAAATATAATTGGTAATGTTTTTTTTTTAAAATGATGTCCTTAAAAATAAATTAGATTTAATAAAAAATTAAGATAAATTTAATTTCAAATAAAATTTAATATACCAGAAGAAGGTAAACTATATGAATTAGCATAATTCATTATAAATATTAATATTTCTAAAATATCTTCAAATGAAATTGAATGATTACTTGAACGTCTTTCTAATTTATGCTTTCGTGAATTAATATCATTTTGAATATAATGTTTTCTTATATTCTTCCACTTTTTAAATCCAATATCATAAATTACTAAAAATGCCGAATTACAAATTTTTATTTTTTTAAATGAATATTCATTAGCAAGTTTTTTTTGTTTTTGTCCTTTTGCTGTAATATTTCCTCTATTTTTTGCTGCAAGAATTCCTTTAAAGAACATGTTTTTTTTATTATTAGTTAATTGATTAAAATTTTGATACCTCATAATAGCATCATCATGATCAATTTTTATTTGAAGACATTTTTCTTGACAACATTCTGTAATTTGTAATTTTTGCTTTTGAGCTTCTTCATCAAATTTATTTAAATTATTCTTAAGATTTTGATGTTCATCATATTCATCATCATCATCAACTTCTGCAAATTTAGCTTGCTGATAAATTTGATAAAATTTGTTAACTTGTTCAAGTGAGAAAATTAATTCATCAAAATCATGTAATGCTTGCTATTCATTAAGTTCATTAAGTTCATCAAGTTCATCAAATTTATCATCATCTTCATTTTCATTATCTTTATTCATATTATGAGGTAAATTTTCATTTTCATTTGATAAATACATAACTTAAAGTTTATTTAAATTCTCTAAATCCTGTTATAATAAATTGAATTCAGCATAGGTTTCAGAAAAAATGTTATTAAATAATATATGGGATGGTTGAGACATGTTGTTATTTTATTAAAGAATACTTTTAAATTTTTTTAAAGTATTTATTTATTAAGATATATTAATATTATTTAAATTATTTAATTGCGATTTTTTTAAAATAAAGAAAAAATACAATATTTAATAAATGAAATTCCAAAATAAGAAAATTTCTATAGAACAATTAGTGCATAAATGAATTTCTTAATTAAAATTATAATTACTGCGAAAAATTGTGAACTACAAAAATTTCGAAACTTGCAAAAAAATATTGCGCCTTTATTTGCAAAACTTTAGAGAATCGCAAATTTCTTTGCGAAATCTTTTAGAGATTCGCCTTTATCTGCGAACTTGTAGAGAATTGCAATTTTTTTGCAAAATCTCTTAGAGATTTGCTATTATCTGCGAAACTCTTAGAGAATCGCAAATTTTTTGCGAAATCTCTTAAAGATTCGCCTTTATCTGCGAAACTCTTAGAGAATCACAAATTTTTTTGCGAAATCTCTTAGAGATTTGCAATTATCTGTGTAACTCTTAGAGAATTGCAAATTTCTTTGCAAAATCTTTTAGGGATTCGCAAAACTATAAATAATCTTAAATTATGACTCGCATGATTATACATCAATTCATGAATTAGGTAGTTTAAATCTATAAATAGATATGCAGTTTTTTATGAATTATTTGAATTATTTAAAAATTTTATTATGTAACCTGTCCTACTTTAATATACCAAAAATGTTCCTCTAGCCATATTATATTAAATGTTCTTATTGGTTCATTTTTTAATGTTTCAGCCATTTTCTCCATTTCTATTGCAAAGGGCCCATATGAACAAGTCTGATAAAGTATTAACTTCCAAATATCTGGATTGGCATGCTAAATTAAGTAGGTTACCAAGCATTTTGACAGATAAGATTCGTTCCAACTTATACAAAAGATAAAAAAGAAACTGAAAATGAGTCATGGCAAGCCATGATAAGCATATCAGAAAAACCTCAAGCCTCTGATTTTAAGCCTATCACCTTCAAAGTTAAACCTGATTCAGAGTTAATTATCAAATCTGTATTAAAGCATTTTACATACTTGAAATTCCAAAATAGTTTCAGAGGGATTGATAATTATAATTTTGCATTACTTTAGTCATGGAGTTCACTATGCCCTATCTGCAATGAAAAATATGAAAATTATGGATTACATGGCGAATGGTATAGAACAGAATATTGTCTTACTTGCTTCACTTCAAGCAATAAATTTAAGTTCTTGATCATAGCAGTCATGTAAAACTGATCACCTAAAATGCGCAGAAGAGATTCAGTAAAATTCTTGTCGAAGAATAGGGGCTGTGTGATGTAAGATTTGCATATATATTCACATTATTTTTTTTCTCTAACTCGATTTGCAACCCGCAAATACGAATCTTGCAACTATATAAATAAGTAAATATAATGGGTATACTTATTAAGTATCTTAGTGTGAGAAAGTGCTAGTGAAATGAAAGTTACTTAACGAAGTATCAGATGAGATATTACGTAATTAAGGGTAGATTTACTTTCAGTTTAAGCTGAGCATTTGCAAGATCACGTCTTCAAAGCTTGTAACTAATATATAGTTTCCCTTTTAAGGTTATCGTTAGTGTCATAACCGATAAAATAGAAGTTAAGATGAAAAATAATGAATATAGTGGGTTATTGAGTGGTAGATAGAATAAACGCAATGAATAAGATAGACTATCATGTATGAAGCAGGTTCCTTTAGGATCAGCATCTTTCAACTGTATCATAAGAAAAGTCGCTAACTTGTAATTTATCAATGTATTGTAAATAAAAAGCTTGCTTTGATTAACTCTTCACATATGGATAGCAGAGTTGTAATGGACGAATTGATAAGAATTATTTATGCTGATAATTTGATCGTACTTACACTAATGTAAGGCATTTAGGGACAAAATCTTAATCCGTGATCGGTAAGTTAGATTGATAACAAAGATCAGAATTTTCTTTATTTTACAACTATTTCTGCAGACTCTTAGCGTAATAGGTGCGTCTATTTACACTAATTTCGGGCTATTATTTCACCTGCAGATCAAAGAGGAGTGGAAACTATATAAGTAGGAGACGGGTGTGAAGAATGCATAAGAGCATTTTATCTCTACAATTTCCCACTATAGCTAGTAAACCTTTGAATACTACTATAGCCAGTGAACCTTCGACTAACACTTTAGAAATTCAAACAGATACTTCTAAGCCTTTCCAACTCGAAGTACTTGCATTAATTATCTTTGAAATCAAGAGATTTCAATTATTCCCACTAGAATTCCAAAACTCAATCCTTGCAGTATTTGCCAAAGAGTAATCCTAAAATTCTGATTTCAATCATTTGCTATATTGGATTGCGAATACCTTTTCCATTGCCAATGTTTTGAGAAATATATTATGCAAACAGAAACTAAATCACCTCTTACATGCCTTTTGTGTAATGTAATCATTGAGTTGACTAGAGAAGAGGCAGTACTTGCCTCTGAAAAATATCATCTTCAAAAAACAAACTGACACTGAACAGGATAATGAGGAGCTTATGACTTCGTTAGGATTGGTAAAAGGTAGCTCTCATGTTGAACAAGGGAGTCAGTTGAAGTAAGTCACTATGCAGGATCAGGCAACAAGTCCAATCGTAATTGAGGATGATACTTCTGAAAATAATGATGATGAAAGGACACCAGATGCATCAAACTGCTCTGCCAATGTACAAGATAATCTGAAGAATACACCTAATGAAATAGCGAAAATGATTCCCAGGATTCAGCTACAAATGATGGGAATAATAATACTCCTCAAAATTGGCCATTGAGATATTCACTAAGGCATTCATCAAGATAATCAGTTACCTCTGGAAATAATAACTGTGAACACAATATCTTATAAGGCTTATTGCAAGAATTATCTACACCTATTAGGGGGAATCTATTAAGAATAATAAAGTGACTGAGGATGATTCAAAAGCTTTAATGCCAAAACTTTAGTCCGCCTCTTCCAGAAAGCTTGTAGAGCAAAGACATATATTACGAAAGCAATTTAAGAAGAAATTTTGTATTGGTATTACTATGGAAAGGTGTATGAAGAGAAGTTGAGGAGATTAAGAATACTCAGAGAGGAATTAGTAATCAATCGGCAAGAAATTAAGTGTATAATAATACAATAGAGCATCTTCCTGACAGATTTACTAAGGATACTTTGCGTAAAAAAATTCAAAGAGCTTCACAGATCTGATCTATCAAGCAACATTTTGATCACATGTGAGACTTGAGATCCCATCTGTGACTTTCATGTGACTACTACGCTATACATTATATAAAATATTAATTAATAATAAATTGTTATATGTATGCAATATGTTTGGTGTATAACTGTGCATCGAAAAATATCATTAATAAAGTTGTGATTAACCTTGTATGTATTTACAAAAAATTAATTGTGGTTGTATAAAGAGAATTTAATAAAAGAATTATGCATACGCCATTATACACTTCTATATAATAGACTAAAATATTTGAGTAAACTTAAGAATATCGTTTTTATCCCTCTTTATTTATTCTTTAATCCAATATAACAGAACAAACAGGACCATCTAGGCACAGAAAGTTATTAGTTACATTAGTTGATACTAGTGTTAGTGGATTAACAGGTAGGACTTTAGGTCAAGTTGCAGACAAATATACAGAAAATTCACTTTGTAAAATAAATCTATTATCTATATTATGTAGTTATTTTCTGTATTAATAAATTTTTTTAGTTAATATACATATTATAAAAAAATTAATCGTGCTTGCTTTAAATAAGAAGAGAAATTGCATATTTTTATGCATATAATTTGCCATTTTAAGAGTAAAATATTTCATGTCCATATGCAAATAGCCCGTCATGTATTTGCTTAAACTCTATATAAACAGTTTGATTTTTCAATCCACGTTCTTTTATACCAATAATTTAAATAATACTATTCTCCAATTCAAAACATCAAATAAATAGCTAAAATTACGAATCTGATTTAACTGAATTATGACATCAGGAAGTCAGAAAAATAATTTCCAGATTATTTAGCCGTAATGTGTGAAACATGATTTTGGGAGATAAAATTAACTGCCAATTCTAAACAGTAGACATCATGGTTTCAGAAAATGAATTTAACCGAATTTTTTTTCTGACGAACCCAGCAGACTTTACTATTAGAGAAAAATAGGAGATATAATTATCCATTCTTAGTTACTACGAAAAATCTGATTGGCTGATCTGTAACTCATCTCGTGATTTATAGAAACTCGCCATCTTCTAGAATTATCGAGAAACTGGCAGGAATCTAGATGCTGTGCATATGCATATAAATATAAAATTAGCTTAGCCTGAGATATGACCCTATATAAATCCTGATATGCTTGTAATCGAATAAAAATGAATCTGATATTTTATTATAATATAGTTGTTATAAACTGTTATAAACTACTATAAATCGATAAAAAATGGTGAAATTGCTAAAATCACTAAAAATACTATAAAATCATTATAATCTATTATAATCTACTAAAATACTATTATGGATTTAGATAGTAGAACTTATTTTAAGCTAATTGATGCAAACAATACTTATGAAGGCTCTGAAATATATAAGAATACTTAATGCAATATTGTCTTTAACAAAAAGACGTGATCACAAAATATCAGAAATATGATGCTCTCATATCTATAATCCATTTAGGAAAATACTTGAAGAAAATCCAAGAATCCTTTCTAAGAATGGATATATTATAATATATGGAAAGCTTTATTATGAAAATGATAAGGTTCACAATGGTTATTCAACTGATTATATTTATTGTAGTATATGTGACTCCTTAGTTTTCATATCTGAAAATAGCTATATTTTTTGTATTTATCATGATAGCCACTTGAAGAGATGTATTTCTGAAAATACTATTTTTGAATGATCATGCGAAAAGAAAAGAAATTCTTCAATCTATTGATAGAAGAGAATTTCAGATCTGGCAATATAAACAATACATATTACAAGAAGAGGCTAAAATTAATCGTCTTCGTCTAAAGCTTTTCTCTTAATCTACTTCACACTCAGAAAAGGATAAGTTGACATTAGTATCATATGATTATGATGGGAATTTTATGGCTAGCTATAAAAATTATGCACAATCTAAAGCAACTGTAGCAAAAAATACTATGCCAAGTGTTTCAAAATTTGAGCTAGCTTATATTTTACCTGCTAGGTAACGTAGTGCAAGTACATTTGAGATTAGAAATCTTTGGAATGATCGATCAAATATGTCTAATATTTCTAGCAGAATTACTTTGAGTGATCATATTTCGATTTTGTGTAAAAAAATGTAGAAAGAAAATAGACTTAGTCATTAGCCAATAAGACACTTCACAATATCTTTCAATTGAATATTAGTATTATGTATATTAATTATATTTAGTCAAATATAACTTATACTTTATTTTTTTTGCAAAATGATAGCTATATAATCTGCATGCATGATCGCCTAGTAAAATTGGTTGAAGGTGCTATGCATGAAATGTATCACCTGTAGACGTTATGCATAATTTACTTATTCTAGGTTAGATCTTCTAATCTATAACTATTTTAATAAAGTATTTTTCGAGAAGTTCAGGAAGATTAATGAAGCGATTTTGGAGATTCTTGATTGTGAGACAATACAACTATCAGTTTGAGAATTTCTATGCAACAGTTATTCAGCGAGCTTACAGGAATTACAAGAAGAGGCCTGAATCTTTGGCAAAGCAGGTTTTAGAGGCAGTGAGAAATGATAGTACTTCTGACGATAAGAAGTTTTTAGATATTGTTCCTTGTGGTAAAACATATCATTTCATTAATGGAAAACTAATAGAATTTAATTATGTGAGTGACCAATTTTATGTAAAAAATAAGCATAACATTTATTTTGCTAATACTTGAGTAGAAGCAAAGAAAAATCAGTTATATAGACGATTATGTACTGTAGCATACATAGCTACTTTTAGAGTATTATATCAGCAAGGCTATATAGTTGTTAGAAGTACAGGCTGGTCTGACATGTTAAAATGATTACAGAATCCCAAATATTATCATATTAATAAAAAATATAACTTTGAAAATATCATCAGAATTTCAGATTGCAAAAAATATAGAGGTAAATCGACAAAAATACAAAGAATATGCTGATTTCTGCCATTAGAATTCCTATCTATATTCACAGAAAGGATGTTACCGTGAATTTCTCAGATTTGGATAATAATTATGAGTTTGTGTGTCAAATTTTTCAGATCAGTCCTTGACCCAGTTCCTGAATATTGTCTTAATAAAATAATATATTGTCCAGTCACAATGCATGTTAGTATATGCGACATAAATTAGTACATTTTCGATTCTTGTTAAAGTGCATATGATGTAATAGGTGATACTTTGTAAATCATCTGTGAAATTATACTTATGTGACAAAATAATTTCACACATAAATTGATCCTTAAAATATTTTGAATTTAATAAAATTTAGCGAAATAGCATTTATTAATATGTATATTTGCTCTAAAGTTACGGGCTATTTCTATTATATTCTGAACTGAACATATTTATATAACGTTTTCAGGTCTTAGTATTAAGCAGTCGGGCGAAAAAAAAGTTCATATATGCATTATCTCTAACGCCCTTTGTAAATGTTGAAATCTTTAATACACATTTCACATATTTTTTACTAATGAACATAAAATTTTGGCATAAAGTGCCTTGCATATTTCTTTTATCTCTTCCCAAACATAGAACTTGAGCTCAAAGAAATGAGAATGTGAGAATGCGAGACATTTAAAAAGGCAGTATGATGAAAAGGTATTGAAATTTACTGTACATTATTTTTTACTTCGCCTAGCAAGCTTTTTATTAATATTTACTCTATTAAAATATAGAAGAATTCCTTTTAATAAGAGAATCTCTCGATATTGTCAGAATTTCTACAGCATTATTTGTATGAGTAGAGGAAGGTGAATGGACAGGCATTCTCGAAAAGGAGGTGGAGAATTTTGAGAATGTTCTGAAAAGAGTCTTAGAATGAGTCCTCTCAGAAGATGTTGAGCGAAGAAAGAAACTTCAAAGTTTTAGTATCAGAAAAAAATTAGCTAAATGGGTGAAGTGATAAACTATTTCTATAACGAATATATGGATATAATGACATACTTTTTTAGGTTTCCTAGTATGATATAATCACTAGCGAAGAGGCTGATATCCGTTATAATATTATTACTTCCCATACAGTAGTAACTAGTTTTATACTATATATTAGTATATAACTACATATCAAATATTTTGCCAGCAGTTGAGACTTTATGAAAATGGAAACCTAATCTGATCTCGCGATGTAAAATAAAATTATTTTGTCAAATGAGTCTTGGAAACTAATTTTAAATATATTTTAGGTTACGACTGCATTCAAAGATCTATGTTCACTCTCAGAAATGAAAGTATTAGTAATTGATACAGAAGCCTGGTATAAAGATGCAAATACAAATTTATGATCTTTGAAGTATGACATTAGACAGTACATGATTGAGAGCGCTAGTTATGAGAAAATCATGTGGGAGAGAATAGAAATAGAACTTGAGGAAATAAATGTGAAGAACCTTGGATTTGATCATTTAATTTATTCAGGTATTCTAGATATCAAGTTAGAACCCTTTACAAATATGCCTAGATCAGTTTCTGATATTTTTAAGGAACTATTTCGAAAATATAAGTTATAACAGAATCATGATATAATGAAAGCTTGTAAAGAATTTATCTAAAATGAAGAATCAAAAATTAACATAGATGAGATCTTGGGTAATATTAATTATGGAGAATAGTCGGATAAGCCCGAAGAATTACAAGATCTAACAAAATGAATGTTAGAATCTATGTAAGTCACTAGCGAGCAATTCTTGCCGAAATCTGTTTATATGATTTTTTACTTTGCTCATTAACCAATAAATAATTATAGGCTTAAGGTTTGGAAATCGTCAAAATATGATGCATATATAAAGAAGGAGAAATCGATAAACAAAGGATCATATGTTTGTGAGATGCTTACGCTATTATTAAATATAGTGATGAGTGATTTACTAGGAAACCTGATAGCATGAGATATATAGTAGGCTTAGCTCAAAAGTTTCATTATACCACTATCATATCTTTTGCTATAATTAATATTTTCTAAATTAAGGGGTAAAGAAGGGAGTTCAGCTAATGCCATACAAAAAGATTCTCGTAAAATTACCTGAAGAGCCAATTATATGATAGTAGCCCAGTTCAAAAAAAATGCTGAACTTGAAATTGATTTCTTGAGACCGGTAGACCTAATTCCAATTAAGATAAGCAGGTTCGTGATCACAAAAAATTAATATATTTTTCCAAGGATTTTATCGATACTATGAGAAATATAAAAAACCTTAAAAAGATATTTAACCAACCATCAAGGAAGCAGAATCTGACCATATTCACTATTAATATCGCAGGTACAAATAAATTACTTCTATTTTTTATATATTTATAAATCGTTCATATTCTACTCTATTCACTTCTAGGCGATGTTATGGAACTTTATGCTATGCGAAAAAAATCAGGTATTTATAAGTACTGTTTAATAGAAGAAGTGACAATTCTATTGCATATGACTTCTCCAAGTGCTGTATATCTGCTTATACATACATTGATGACTCTAAGAATGGCCGTTGTATATATAATTTACAAAATATTATATAGTTCTGATTCTGAGAATAGTGAGTATAGTTCTAGTGAAATGGTAGTAATGGTTTTGACCCCCAAAAATTCATAGAATAGAATTCGATTTCATACATGTAATTTTATGTATTTTTATTTTTGTGTGATATCTGATATGATACGTTATCATTAATAAAAAATTTTTCTTGGTAAAAGTGCGTGAATTTTTTTCACGCTGTCACATGATTTTTTTCTTGAAAAGCTCACTTTATTTTATAAATTATTGCCAAAATAACATACAAGTAAAAAATAGGCCTAAGCCACGGAGAATATAATTATTATGTTGTTCTCTAAATCATTAAATAGCCGTTAATTCACTTAATATCTTCTTTAGTTGTATTAATATCAAAAGAAAGGTGATTGATGTCAGTGATGACTGTGTTCATCATTTTATTAAGCTTTTCTAATTGCCTTTTATTATTTTCACAGAATTTTTCGAATTCGGTAACAGTTATGACTTTAACAGACACAAAGGGTATTTCTATTCAGTTGTTGAAAGCAACTGAATAAGAATATAATACGAAAAAGTCAGTTATTGTATTTACAAACTAACCTTGTTTTTCTTTGAGTCTCTTAACTAACTCTATGATCCTTTCTGCAAGACCAGATTTGAGTTCATAAGGACTATTTTACAGGTAAGTTTTTCTTCAATTAATTTAAGAAAAAACTATCCATTGACGTCTTGACCTAGTAATTTATTAATAGCATCCTCTTTAAAATGTGAACTTTTCATATGCTTCTCAAGATATTTTCTAACGTACTCTAGAAACCACTCTGTAACGTTAATGAGAGCTTTGTCAGTCATCATTGGATTACCCATTTTTTTCAAAATAATTATCAATTTATATATACAAAATTAATAAACATGATATTATCACATTGATCATAAAAAGAATAGTATAAATATGATTTAAAATCAGAAAATTAACCTTTTTTGTTAAATAATCGGCAATGGGTAATCTTTATAAAAAAGTTATGTCAATCTGGATATGATAATTTACCAACTAGCCATACAATTTGACGAGCTAATAAAGTTTCATTCAATAGTTTTTTTCACCAAAAATAAAAAAAAAGAAAGTCTATAAAATTCGAAAAAAATAAACTAATTGTTATTTGTATTACTGTTTCAATAAACTCGACCCTGGTGGTCAATTTTGTATATGATAAATATTTAATTATATTTTTTGCATACACTGGATAATAAAATTTTTCTCAGAAAACACGTGATTTTTTTTTATTTTTGAATATAAATAATAGTATATCAGATATTACATAAGCATGCAATCTGAAATAGATGATTCTAGGATAATCGATTCATTAAAACAATGTATTACCAAGCTTGAGGTTGAGAATAATAAAACCATTAATGATTGAAATCACATTATTTGATAGGACTAGCTGATCTTCTGACATATATGATATTACTCATGATATGCTCACTGGTGCGTAAATTTCTGAATGTGTAAAATTCTCAAAATTTTTCTTATAAAATTTCTGAATCTATAAAATTCTCAAAATTTTTTTATTAGTACCTGTGGTAACAATGACTAGTATACTAATATCATTTTTTCACATATATTACTCAAAACAACTTAACCAGCTTCCTCATTCTATCAAAATAAATACATGGCGATACCTTATATCTCGAAAATATCTGTTATTGCTAAAACAGGCAAGTAGTATTCACCCTGAAGTAGAAGATTTGTTAAATAGGACAGTTGAAAATTATATTAAGCAAAAAAAGCATCAGAAGATAAAGCCTATTATTAGCGACTGTAAAACTTTGTTAAGGTAAGAAAATGAGGAATTGTGTATATCAAAGCAGGTATTGAAAAAAAAGATTGAAGAGTTTTTCGACTTGCAAGAGCAATATAAGTCTCATAAGGTAGCCATGACCAGGTCTTTAGAGGAAAGTAGCAGGAAAGTTACCCAATTATCAGATTCGGTAGCTTTCTTCAAAAGTATAATTCCTGATACAAAAAAAGCTATTGCATCAGCTGAAAAGTCCATTGACCTGTTAGAGAATAGATGCTAAAATATGAAGGATATTATTTCTGTTAAAGATAGAAAAATTATCGCTCTTATTGATCAGATCCTTTCCAAAATGAAGCATAATAATGTGACTATAGAACTGGAAATATATTCTAGCACTTATGAAAGAAAATTATGGGCAAAGAGGCGTAGTGAATCTGAATATAATCTAGAAACCAGGAAAAAATATACATTTCGTCCTTAGTACCTAAGAAAATTCTACTCAATAGTTGAGGCACTTTTTTCTAAAACTTCATTTCAACTAAGCAGTACCCTATGTGGATGCTCGTGAGGTACAGTTAGATCGAAAATAATGAATTTTTACTCATATAATACTTTATCAATAATCTTAATCATACTATGCCAATCATTAGCATATTGACGCACAATTCTGACTAGCTCATCTATAGAATATGACCCATTAAATAGGCAGACATATGTGAGATTTTTCGTATTATCTTTGGGCAGTCAAAATAACTCTGAGATACATATATCGAACTGACATTATAGTGGCACTCTTTGACGAAATAAGGAATAATTTTCTCTTGCACTTTTTTTAGATTAGCGCATATACAGTGGTGAGCAAAAGAAACGCAACCACTATTGGTTACCTTTAAAAGCTTATAACAGGTTAACTATGGGGGC
>CAJVPP010003034.1:0-12792 GCA_910592005.1 Funneliformis mosseae
ATTTGTGGTTGATGAGTTATAGCCGTTCAAAGGTAACCAATCACACTTGCGTTTCTTTTGGTAGCCACTGTATAATTATTATTTTTGAATTAATAAATTTAACAAAGTTACCTAAAATAATAACTATTACTTTTTTAAAAAAAGAATAAATAAATAAAATAAATAAACTAAACTAATTGATGAAATACATAATTTACTAAATTTAAAAATTTTATTACACAGAATTGACTGTTATCATTTATGTGATGATTTTAATATATTTATTTCTATTATATTATTTTATATGAAATATTATATATATAATAGAATAAATAAATTTACCAAAAATTAATTCAAATATATTGCAGAATAAATATAATATATTATATTGATAATAACACTGATTGAAATCAAAAAATCGGATATACAAAAATTAGCCTAAAATCAGTCTAAAATTAGCTTAAATTTAGTATTACACAAAAGAAGACATGGATGATAATAATCTAAAGGATAACGTCAATCCCTAAGAAATTATATATGTCTTCTATGTCATCTATGTCGTTTATAACATATATTTCTTTTATACAATATATTTATTTTATTTATTTTATCCTATTTATCTTATATATTTATTATATTTTATTTATTTTATATATTTTATTTATTATATTTATTTCTTTTATATCTTCGATAACTTTATATTTTTCATTTTATATAAATAGAGGACAATTTCCTTTAGCTTAGCAGTGTGTCTGATATATAGTTTTATATAATAGTTTAGTTTAATCCCTTTAACATAATTGTATAGTACAGAGCGCTGACTGAGGCAGTACTTTATTGTTATAGTTATTAAATAAACTGTTAACTTACTGACACTCATCTAAATCTAAATATTAAATTAAACCTTCTGCTTACCATCCATATACATTGCTTCGCTTATCACTTATAAGCATCTTAAAGAACTGACCGTAACAATAATAAATATATTATATCTAAAAATAATAAATATATTGTATCTAAGGTATAATAAATACATTATTCCTTAAGAACTATAAAATTATTGTATTTAAAGAATAATAAAATTATCATACCTTAGGGTTAATAAATCATTATACTTAAAATACAATAAACTATTATTTCTAAAAAATGATAAAACTATAGTAGCGGTTATAAGTATCTGACTCTTCATAATTCTTAAAGTTAATTAATAATATCTATTAAATTTTTTTTTAAATTTAAGTTCAACACTAATCTTGATGATTTTTAAAGTTATAGATTTATATTATGTATAATTTAGAAGTTAAATGATCGGTAGATTTTATATTTCAAAAAAAATAAACTTTTTTTATATAAATAATTTTATTTTTTATTATTTAACGCTTAAAATTCTTAATATATAGATATTTTTTTAATATATTAATTTTTTAGAAGTTATTACACATTTTTATAGAATTTTAGATAGATTACACAGATATTTAGAGAACTTCAATAATACTATATTCTTCCTTTTAATTTTTGAATAATATTTGTATTTATTAACTTTTTGCCAAATTTATTCTAAGTTCTTTTTTCTAAAAAATTCACAGATATAAGCCAAAAAGTCACTTTTATAGAAATTATATGTAAAATTAACATTAGAGTTTTGCTGAAAGAAAATTGATTTATCAAATCACAAATCTAAAAAATTACTATAATATGGACTTTTTAGCAAATATTATAACTTTTGTTTATTACTAAAATCTTTATTTAAATAATATTTTTAAATATAATAAACGTTATAATTTAATTACAATAGATATAAAGTAGCTATATTTTTGAAATCCCATTTCAGTCATCATTGAAATTTTATATAAAAAAATATATTTTGTTTAAAAATATCGGCATTTTACATGCAAAATTCATCGATCATGTAATTTTTGATTTATATGTTGTACAAGCTTATAATTTTACATGTGATCAACATTGGTATTGTACTTGAATTTTGGAAAATTTTATGAGGGGTCGGATACTTATGACCGCTACTGTAACGTAATAAAATTTAAATAACAATAAAAATAACTGCATGAAATTTCTTTTTTGAAATTGAATCTTTGTTTACTTTAATTATTTGAAAATTTTTAGCTACACAAAAAAAAAATATTTAAATATAGGCATGTACATTAAAAAAAAAAGAAAACCCTGATTTAGGATCGATAAACTCTACAAATTTTTTTTTTAAAAAAAAAAGATATAAAAACCCATCAAAGTCTTTTGCCTTGAAGTTCGTGGACAAATCCACCTTATTTACCATTTCTTAATTATGTTTATCTTTTTTTTTTTTTAAAAAAAAAAAAAAAAAAAAAGATTTATGCAAATATGTATTTAACGTTAATAATCATTTAAGATCTTTAAAATCAAAAATTAAGTCGTAAATTTGTTACGCGAGTAATTTCGCATATCATTTATAACCAGTCCAGTCCATGTTTCGCGCTTTTCATTCAAATGGTGTCATGCACTATGGGTGTCTTGGTAAAGAATTAACTCTCTTGATCTTCTCGCTTATCATTCACGTTGAAACACGCTAATGTTTTTCAATAATTATAGGATTTCACCTGAATTCCAATTCGTACCCAACGTTTTTCAACTTTTCATGGATACAATTCGTTTAACCGTTCCTTCACATGTTTTCCCAATCGATTTTTACTTTTTTATTTCTCTTTTCCGAATTTATCGTCTTATTTTTTTTTTTTTACTTTATTTCTTTATCTTTTTTACTTTACTACCTTATTTTTATAACTTTAACCTAGCAAACACCTTAAGAACAAATTTTTTTTTTTTTTTAAGATTTATTACTATTAAAGATCTTTTCTATATTCACTACGAGTGTAAAGATTTTGTCGTAGGCATCTTTCAGAGTGAATATTAAATTATCTTTTTCGTCGTTTTTAATAATAAATAATAAAAAAAAAAAAATTTTTTATCTTTTTTATCCGAAATTCATTGAGACCGTCTAAATTATGATGTAATATATCATGTGACAACGAATCAGAAATTTAGCCACATTTAATGGTTTTATGGTGGCTGAAAAACGAAGATGTAATGGGTCATGTGATGATTATTGTCTTGTGAGGTTTATAGCGCTTTTTGCGCGCCTAAATTGAGTTTGGGACAAAAAACAAAAAACAAAAAATAAATAAAACCATAGCCAAGGAGAATGAATTCAAAAAATACTAAAAATAAAATAAATTAAAATTTTAAACCGAAAATAAAATATTCGGAGAGAAGATCATTTTCATCCGTCGGCGTATGATCATCTGGGGGCATTCGAGTTCAACCCCACCCCTCCTGCAAATCAATTTTAATCCGTACAGTTGGTTCATGTTCATTTTTGTTCATCATTTTTACTTTATACAAATATTGTTAGCAAAAGTTACGTAATATATTATTTAAACCGTTGTATTTTGATTGTGAGAGACACGACATACTTTCTGATGCTATAAAATCACTCTGATTTTTCGCTGAAAGAAAGGTTGTGAGAAATTCACCACAAAAAAAAAAAAAAAACTTACGACTTTCATACATAAAAAAAAAAAAAAAAAAAAATTCTCAGTAAATTTAAAAAAAAAAATAAAGATCAGAACCATCAATTTAATATTTTGTCCTCCTTCAATTAAAGATGGCAACGCGTGATGATTTCGTTGTTTTCTTTGATCTTTTAATTTAATGCCCAACATAAAAGAAACTGATCACTTCATTGTGATTCTTCAGTTTAAAATATTAAAAAGATGTGCTTCTGTTCTTCCTTTATGATCATTAAATGAATATAAGAACGAAATTCAATTATTCGTGTGCGGTTTAAATCGATTCACTTATTTACACAATTTCTTTTTTTTTTGCTCAAAAGCTCTTTATTAATTTTGGTTAGCTTATCAATATTCTCCTGTCAATTTCTTTTTATGAAGAAATTAAAATTAAGTATAATCTAAGAGAGACCGTTTTCATTTTTATGAGGGACTTTAATATCTATTAATCCAGTTTTTCCCCGGCTATCGAGTAATTAATCGAATTCATTCTCGTCAATTATTATTATTATTATTATTATTTTGATCCTTAATCTCGTTTAACGATCAAAGATTAGAAACAAAAAATATGTTATCTGTCTCGTGTCGCTAATCTGTATATATATATTTTTCTTTTCTTTCGTCAATATGAATTATTTACCCCGTAAATGTATTTTTTGATTTTCACCCGTTCATATCATTTTTTTTTTAAAAATAAATTTATGCCTTTAAGCTTTTTACAATATGATAAATGATGATAAAAAAAAATTACATGTGAATTCGCCTTCGTTCCTTGTACGATTTCTTTGGATCATTTTTATCGTGATTCAAACCGAACTAGTTAAATTTCAACAATGAACCAGACTTAATGGTAGAACGCATTGTATTCATTTGATCAATTAATTACTTTTTTGATGTTTTGTTTGTTATTAGATATCAAAATCATTAATCGGGCTATTTCAAGATATAATGATAAGGTTCAACTGACCAACTCATTCAATTCGGAGTTTATTAAAAATTTCTTGTGTGATTGATTTGCATATGGAGTCAAAGAATATCTTCACATTTCCATAAAAGGTTGTAAAGAAAAAGGAAAAAAAAACCCCCCCAAACCAAATCCTCTCGATGAACATATTAGTCGTGCTTCACGAAGCCGGGTGATACAAGTTTTAGAAACGTGGATTTAATCAATATTAAAAAAGAAAAAAAATTTGTACAAAATTACATAACCAATAAAAAGAATATCTAATCAGAATATGTATAAATTAAATCAGATCAAAAGGTTTTTGTAAAAAAATTTTTTTTTTCCATTGTTTCAATTAATTAGCAAACAATCCGAGATTTTCTTTACAATGAACATTTTTTCTTTGAGATTGACAATTTTCATGTCCTTTTGTTGATATTACCTACACGCACCGTACATCTTGTGGATACACAAGGTTTCATGCTTGAATGAAATAAACGGAACACCGCCGCCCCCTTGTCTTGTATAACACAAAAAAATCTTTTTTTGACCAAAAAATAATCAAGGGACTTCATTTCATTAATTTGGCCCAGGCAGGGATTAATTTACCTGATTTTGGTGCAATCATCTTTTTCCTTATTAAATTACATTACCTTACAAAAAAAAAAAAAAAAAAAAAAAAAAAAGATATGTTGTTAGAATCATGATTCTTTAAATTAGAATATACGCGTGAATTGCGTAAAATCTTGCGACAAATGTATAAATTAGGTTAGAGAATCTTAATATTAATAATAATTAAAAGTGGGATGAAAATATGTAAATGGGTTGAATCTGATAAACAATATGATAAGGTTCAATTTTAGTGTTAAAACGAGACATCGATCTTTATTTTTTTGGAAGTCAATGAACTTCCCTTGAAAGCTAAAATGTGCAGATTATGCGGCTATATATAAGAAAATATTTTAGGTTTATGAACACGCATTTCGATAGTATGCAAGGGGTGCATCATTATGGTCCTTTCGAATGGCGGGAAAATAAAAATTGTAATTGATTATCAAAGATCAATCAGCAAGCCACACTAATCGAGGAAATGATTTTCATTGGTCAAACCTGTAATTGAACAATATAGGCGATGGAATGTGAAGTTCGTACTTTGCTAATGCAAAGACTCTCGAAATAATTTTAAAAGTTCATGGAGGAAAATGAAGATGAAAAATCGGTCAAATTCGTTAGATGTAATTATAGCACGAGATATCTTTAAATTTAAAAGGGTACGACCAAAGTTATCCGCGCATTATTTCTTTTTTTTTTTTTTTTTTTTTTTTTTTTTTTTATATATATATGATTATAATATAATAACATTTGACGAGAATAAAATTTCTTTTATTTTTCTTATTTAGCTAGATTGACTCAATTGTGCTTTTGTTTTTTCACACAAATCTTTCCTAGTACGGCATTCATTTAACCAATTATTTGTTCAATAATTTTTTTCTAAAGAGAAAAAAAGAAGAAAATGCGTTCTGAAAATCAACAGATCCCTTGGTTCTAATCCGAAATTCTTTTTTTTTATTTTTAATTTTATTTAAAATTTTCTCGAAGTAAATTGAAACAATAAAAAGAATAATAATAAATAATGATTATAATAATTACTCTAAATTTAGGGTGTTATGGTATTCATTCTCAGATTTATTTTAAGAACAATTCCACATTAAAAAGGATTGTCATAAATCTCGAGAACGTCACGAATTTCGAGCTCCTTGGAAGAAAATTTTCCGATAAAGTATAGAACTTCTGTCTGTTTCGAGTAGCTATGGTAAAATGCTTGTATGTTTTTTCTTTTATAAAACTCTTTTTCGATTTAAGTTGTGGATATTTCCACCAAATTAAAATTTCATAATTACTTCATTTTTTTGATTTCGCATTTACGAAACATGGAAAATCGGACTCTACCGCGACATATATTCTACGACCAATAGATATCAGCGAATTAGGATTATCGTTCTTTCGTCCCATCTATACAAAGGTTTTTTTAGATTTATTGCGTAGTAAGTAAGGTAAATTCCTTATTTCCTTTTTTTTTTTTTTTTTTTTTTTTTTTTAGAACAAGTCAAAGAACACAATGCGCGTCGTATGATACATATATATTAGTAGATCTTTTAATATTCGTAACATTTTCAATTTCGTCGATTTTTTTATATTTTCTCCCCTTTCATCCTTACATCATCATCTTTACGTGATCGTGCTCACGCTTTTATCATTTTTTAAAAAAATTTGTAATATTCGTTGTTAAGATCAAATCTCGAATGATATATTGGGGGGAAATAGATATGACCATTATGAAGATAAGTATGCTGATAAATAACGTTCGAGATATATTTTCAATCACTTGAATGTAAATACGTTAACAATCTTAGCTTTCTTTCTTTCTTTTGCAAAATCCTTTTAGTTCTCCAATTGTTCTGAATTTTTTTTTCTTCTTCTTGTAAGCTTTTTTTGAGTGATATGTATATTCTTAATATATTAAAAAAGTGTAAATGATTGTATTCAATAAATTATTTTTAAAAAAAGAGATAGAGAACTTGATTGTCAAAAGTATGTTGATTTAAAAAATAAATATTTTACCACCCGATTGTCGTTAAATTTATTATCTCGCCGAATTAAGTCGATGGTTCCTTATTGTTGAATTGATCTCTCAACATAAAGTCATCTCTTGGCAAAGATTTTGATCAACTCTGCCGCGTTGCGGTTTTGCTATTAATATCACGTTACGAATCATGAAACGTAACTTGCCAAATCCTATTGATCGAATTTTTCGGGTTTTGTACACCAATTTTAATTTTTTTTTTCAGTCATAAATATATTTACTACACCGTGTTTCAGAATTAAAAAACGACAAGCTTTAAAGGTTTATATGGAAAATCAAGTCCCCTTTTATTTTTTATTAATAAGGGTCGTAACCCAGTCCGATGGGTTTGAGTTACAGGTTTCTGTTTATGTGACTACGCCACCGCCATTTTAAACCTAACCTAACTTAGTCCGAGGGAGGACCTAGACCAAGGGGATGTTACTTTTTTGTTTAATGATAATTTATTTTTAGCAAAAATACTTTTTGGAGCAAGCAGTGCGACATATTAAGCGATTAACTCATCGTGCAGCTTGCTATTTTTGTCCAGACATTTCCGATGTAATAAATTAGTTGTTCAACAGGTATGGAAATACTTGAACCTAAAAAATTTTTTTATTGTTAACTACACCAAAAATATATTATAATGTATTCAATTCCTACCATAAAGTTATCCTAGTTGTAAATATTGTAAAAACGCAAGAGGAGGCTTTCTCTCTTTATTTGTTTTTTATTTATTATTTATTTATTATTTTTTTTTTTTATATATATATATATAATGATTTTTAAGAAATACAAATTCAGAAAGAGAGGAAAAAAATTTAATAAAGACACAAAGTATTGCGAGAATCATTTTCTCCAAAACAATGTATATGCCTAGAATTAAATTGACCCGGAAGGTCTCCGATCTTTTCTCCAAATGCTTGGGGTTTTAATTGACCCGGAAAGTCTCCGGTGAAATACGTTCAAAGTCTGGGGTTAATCGTCTTGACGGGGATCTCATGCATGATCACGTGTTTATCGTTGATTACGCCACCGCCTTAAATTAAATGCCATATATATTATATATATTTTTTTCTTTTGATGTTTTTGATCAGATCATAACTTGGAGTATACGATCATTAGAATTAAATAAAAGAGTTACTATTTTTTTTTTTTTTTTTTTTTTATCCTGTTGGAGTACAAGATTATTATTAGTCCTTGAATCAAGTTCTGGAAATAAAAAATGATGCATAAATTTTTTTTTTCTTGATCGAATCATGACACTTTAGAGTACAAGATTATGTCATAATCATTTTATCATTGAATGAAATAAAAGTCATTTTTGATCAAATCATGGCATGTAGATTATTTATTAATCATTGAATAAAGATGATGAATAAAAAAAAAAATGATGCGTATCGAATAATCTTGATATTCTAGTACATAATCATTTGATCGTTGTATAAAATGATTACTCTGCAAGTAAATAAAAAAAAAAAAAATGGTTTGTAACAGGTTCAAAGTGACCTATTGCTTTGATTTTATTCGTTTCGAAATTAATAGCCAAATCGGATTTGCAATAAGATCAAACAACTTTTCATAACCTTATTTCAGAAATGATCATTGAGATATCTTTTCAACGAAACTTGTATCGCTACATGTAATTAAATGCAGGAGTAAATTCTGAGAAATAACGAATACGAAAGGTTACTTACAAAGGTTACATGCTTAGCGATCAGCTAATAAAGCTAAACTCTTAAAATCTTTCTTAATCATGAAGAACAATATCTACCACCATTATTGCAGGAATTATTGTCTTAAATGAATGATACGAAAGAATGATAACTTTTTTACCAAATCTGCACTCGGAAAGAAAGTCAATACACCATGTGAAAAAATTAAATTTTGTGACCATTATCCATAACCAATTCGACACGTAGTCAATAGGAATTCCATAAGCGATCATTACATAGTTGGGTTCATTTTGACAAATTACGCGTTATAGATTCATTAAGTTAAATATAGAGTTATCGGTAATGTAACCTTCTACAATTCCTTAAATAATATCACCTTTGAGTCGTATAAACACAAAATCTTACGCGTAATGCTAAAAAAAGAAATTTAATTTAACTTAATCTCTTTATAAAGTATTCCTTTGTTGTTCTTATGACTTGAGATTTACATTTAATTGTTTTGTATAACCTAACCTTTCATTCAATAGCAAATTGATAAAGCGGAAACATGGTTCTGACGTTATATGAAAGTTTCTGGGACCATTGTATACGGTTACTTTATTACTTTGATGATAAAGTAAATCCTTTGTAAATCGTCCCTCATGTCGCCAAGAAATCTATTATTTGCCGTTTCAAGTCTAGACAAATCACTGGTGTAAGGATTTGATTCTCCTAATAATTAAGCCAATTTAAGGTATTACCGTGCAGATTACTTGAATTACCTGAAAAAGAAAAGAGGCAAAGTCATATATCTTTTGATTGTCGACATAGAACCAAACAACTTGAATATATTTATAATATATGTAAGTTACTAGAAAAGGAACTTTCTTCATTTGGGTAGTTCATAATTTGAAGTTTATGTAAACTGATTTACTTTTTTGTTTATTAAAAGAATGTAATTGGCCGATTAACGTGGATCCACTCCGACATTGTCCAAAATGGGACTAGATATACATATTACTAATTTTTTTTTTTCGACTTCATTAATCAGGTTTTTTTAAGGCAAATTACCTAATATCGAATTGGATTAGGTTTAATCGAAACAACTAGTCATTTATCGATGTATAGGGACTTCATTGCTGATTACATTTAATTCAGGGAATTAAAAAGAAAAAAAAAAAAAAAATCTGCAAACGCGAATGCTCCAATACCCGTCATTGATCATAAAAGTCTTATCATTACTTTACAAATATATGTTCATTTATATCGTTAAATTACTCGTGTGTTAAGACCTAGAAGCTATAAAAGAGCAAAGAATTTCTTTGATGAAAAGCCGTGGAAAATTCCAATTCCACCAAAAAAAAAAAAAACTAAAAAAAATGAGGATGATAATAATAAAAAAAAAATAAACGCATTCTTTCCACTTCATTAACACCATTACCATTTCTTTCTGTCCGCAAGACGATTATCGAACATGGTTTGAACTTTCAATTGGTAAGGATATTTCGGTTATATAAAACTGATTCTTCAATTACGTTATATCACTAATTTTAATGTCAAATATGTTTGAATAGAAGTGCAAAAATGTTCATTTCGTTTCAACCTTTATTTTTCTTTTCATGAACCATAGCATATGTACGCTATTATGTCTATTATTTAGTACGGTATTTTTTGGGTTACTATCATAAGATTTTTTTATTCACTCTAAGCAAATAAGCAATTAAGGTCACTTTAGGATCAGAAACATAAGGAACTTTTTTTTTTTTTTTTTTTTAAAAAAAAAGAGAGAGCTACTCTTCATACACAATAAGGCGGGAGAGGAACACTTTGTAATTTAGACTAGAAGATCGCTTTATTGTATATACGGGTTAAGGGTAGCGTGATGTAAATATAAAAAATAAATAATTTGTTTAAAAATTTTCGTTTCAATCACTTGAAATCTTTCTTTTCTATATGCATGTGTCAATCCGATAATTAACATCAATGTACTATATCGCCCTTTCTGTACCAGTTAAAGCAGATAAACAATGAAAAGTAGAATCGCATATCCTGAAAATCTATGAACGTTTTGAGCTAAAATCACCAAACATTGTAAATCCGGCATCAATTTTTATGTTATTGAGCCAATCTTTCCACACGTTTTTATTTATCTTTTTTTATTTTGAAAATAAAGTAAAATATATATCAAAGTTTATAGACTTGATAAGATAAATTTCTTAATCTACTACTCACGAAGAGATTTAAAGAACCGTAGCAACTTATTATCTGTAGCCGATTTATTTTTAGTCCTTCATTCTTATCGACCTTCTTGCTTTCATGCTGAAAGATAAAAATCTTTACGCCCGATTGTCACACTTTAGAACTGTTACCGGACATTAAAATTATATTCCGAAGTAAATTTTTGTATCACACCCAAATAAGGAAATAGCGGCAAGAATCTCTCCGAATATTTCTATTGAGATTGTATTAATAATATTCGGCTTGGGAATTAAAAGAATAATATATTTGAAACAAAAACTTTAAATTAATGGCAATTCGTTCCGAGTCGGGTCATTCCGGAATGAACGGCAAATTTCATCATAAAGAAAGAAGATAACGATAATGAAACTTAATTTTCCTTTTTTTTTTTTTTTTTTTTTTAGAATCAGGTAAGCATCTGAAAATTCTTGCGTAATGAGGAAAAAGGCCGTTTATCCTCTTCTGAAAATGCGGCAGAAAAGTGAAGAAGGTAGGTGATGCAACCAATGAAGTGATCCTGCGATACTGCAGGACAAGCAGAGCAAGTAAAACAAGTGTAAAAGGGTGTCGCATGAAATTTAAGTTTAATCGATAACTGCAATCTAATGCATGTATATGAACAAATGAATTAAAAATTTCAGAGTTGATAAGAACAATAAGAATGGATGAATTTTTTATTAATATTATGTGATACTATGTATCTTATCGACATGAATGAAAATCCATAATAAAATTTATGCGACCAATGAGATTGTGCAAATTTCCCTACATACAAAAGTTTTTTTTATTATTTGATTCCTCATTTTTCCATAAAAATAAAAAGGTACGTTAATCGTTATACGAAAGTAACGTTTGGCATAAGAAACAAAGTATTTTATTTTCAACTGAATGTATTTTAGAATTAACATGTAACCCATCAAATATTATACGGTTACTTGAGCAAATTCTTGCACAAAAAAAATAACTACTTCGCAGCCTGCCTATTATATTGAGAATTCATCGTTGCTACATTTGCACATATTCAATCAACATATCGATTCGTTTACAAAACATAGCAGGTTCATCGAATTCTTTGCGTATCGTTATCACATTACACATTCTCACTTTGCGCGGGATTCTGATCAAATATGTAAGGAGACTTTTATTTATTATGCTACACACTCCCAATATAGATAATCATTGGCGAAATTTCGAATTTTTGTAATTAATAATTTATATTGAAAGTTCCACGTTTTGTTTTTGTTTTACAGATTTCAAGAGTGTAAAGTTTAATCTTATTCCATTTGCGTTAAACAAATGATAATTTGACATCCATCTTGTGCAACTACCCTTGCTTTGAATAGAATAGGCGCCAAACATTTTTTGTTTGTTAACATTATTACAAAAAAGATGATTGTTTGTTCATTTGTTGAAATTCGCTATCGTTGGAATTCTAAAAAAAAAAGTTAATAGTATCGCATTTAAAAACTTCTCAAGGTTGTGCACGAACCATCGGACAATTCTATTTTAATCATGTCAGAATTTTAACCACGAGGCTGTGCTCGTTTTGAATTACTCATTTGGGTCATTCATTTGTGTGATGACAATTGTTAAAGGAGTTCATTTTGAAGAACCCCTAACCTTTCAAAAGGAACGATCACGAATCCCAAGGTCAAACACCTTCCTCTTTGGTCGAAATGTGCATGATAATCTCTTGGAAGGTTCTCGTGTGCGATCTTACAAATAATCTACCCAAACTCTGATTATATTTTAGTTTGGTGATATATCATAAATATTTTTAAAAAAAAACATATA
>CAJVPP010003035.1:0-12792 GCA_910592005.1 Funneliformis mosseae
TAGATAGAAATTTTTGTACTCTCTCATTTGTAATTTGTAATCCTTTTTTACTTTACTTTTAATAAAGATTGTGCAAAGCTACCGCACGTAAAAAAAAAAAAAAAAAAAAAAAATTAACTGATAAACTACTTTATTCAAGCTACAAGTGTTTCAGTAGAACGAATATTTTCTGGTGGAGCTGATTTAGTAGCAACAAAAAGAAGCAGCCTTAAAATACATATTATTTGTGCGTGTATGTGTTTGAAATCTTGGTGGGCATGAAAGTGATTTAGACTGGTCAATTTTAATTGAATAAATAAAAACATTATTAAAATATAACTTGTCAATTAATTTTACTATTGTTTTGCTGAACTTAATAAAATTCATATAAATTCAGTTTAACCTGGATTATTCAAATCAAATTACAGTTGGGTTGAGTCGAGTTCAGGTTACATAGTTAACTGACCCAAAAATTCGAGTCAGGTTATATGAATATTCGAGTCAAGTTCGAACATCCCCTCAAACCAGACCTAACCCGACCCATACAGAGCACTACTTTTACAGTTCTTGATACGCTGAAGCCTGTCGAATGTGAACTGTTTAAAGCATATATCATTAAGTGACTGAACTTATAACACTAAAATAAATGAAAAACTTGTGGCAAATTCTTTATTTCTAAGGTCTATTTTCACTTTTGTTATTATTAGTCTTTGACTCTTATATACTGTAATGGCTTACGCAAGGTATATAGGTACCTGAAGTTGAGAATACGCTGTACTATTTTTATCTTCCCAGATATGTTTTACTGGTACAATCGGTACAACTTTTTTCCCTTCTAAGGTTGTGATGGTAATTCCTTCGTATATATCAAATCTATGAAAACTGCTATAGGAAGTAAAGGTGACCTCTGTTCCCCAAACAGAATATCTTCAATTGTTCCTATTGCTCCGTTTACTAATCTGACTTCAGTCCATAAATTTGCCGTTAATATAATGTGTGATCCTTTTGCCAGTAACAGTTTGGCTTCAAGTCCTTTTGCTACGTCTGAGTTAGCTCTTTTAGCCTCGCATCTACCAGTGTATACTGCATGTATTTTGACTACTGGCTGATTTAACGATTGAAGCATCTTTATATTAATTCTATCTATGTCAGCTCACGTGGTTAGAATCAAAATGGAGTCTGAAAATCAATCCCATTTTGAGCGACTGAGTTTTTCTTCAAATTGGATGCCAAGTCTCTGCCAATCATTGAAGCTGCTGTCTCCTTCACGCAACTTTAAAAATATGTCTTAAAAGCTCTATTGCTCTTCAGTTTCACCTGATTGATGTTATATGATGTCAAGTTTATATACCTCTCTGAATTGTTTGTATGCTGTTATCCTATCATTAGATATTGTATCATGTGATGTGTTACTAGCATATATTAGAAGGTCAAGAACTGGTGGGAGCCGCCAAAATCTCTAAACAGTATGATAGATCATTTACCAAATGCTTCATTTTTATTTTCAGAAAATGCTTCTCTTAACCGTACATCAATTAAAGTAAGCATTCGACGTCTAATCATACTTTTCTCGTTGATAATAAGGTAAGTCATATTTTGTAATCATTCTTGTAGTTGTTTCAGCTGGCTGCTATCTAACTCGAAGTTTTTATTGTTGTTGAGTATAGGTATAGATAACATTGAGTGAATTGTCATTCTGTTTATGTTAAATGCTGCGATTTCTGTGAGTGCGATCACCTGTACTGGCATTTTTGCTTCATTTTCTGCCATGATGTTAAGTTACTTCCTTATTGTCCTAATAAGATAAAACTTTTCTGTTCCTGCAGTGCCCATAATTATTATTCTTAATGCTTCTACCTGATTACCTATGAGTATGCTATTATAATGTGATTCAATTCGATTAAATATTATTCTTTGATTTTTGTTTAAGGTATTAAAATTGGCTAAATCATCATCATTTCCTTTACCTCCGCTTATTCTATTTATTAATGCTTATCACATGAATTCGCTAACCATTGAAATGTTATTATGAGAATAATTCTGTTGAGCATTATTAATCCAGTCGTGATTTTGGTTTATGTCACGTGTTTTGAGATCAGACTGGCTGTTGATTTTTACTTTTGGGCTATTTCCACAAGATACATCCAGTCATATCTATACTCTTCATAATTGTCTTCTTCTTCCATCTTATTCTGACTGTCATCATCACTGAATTCTACTTCTTTGCTTATGTGATTGCTAAGCAGATCATTTAGTTCATGATCTATCATATCGCTATATTGCCAATAAACTGTGGACCATAGAATAGTGCTATTTCTGTTTAATTCTTGTATACTCTGATACTGAATGTGAAGTAATACCTTTATCCTGCAAAAATCCTCCCACTAGTCTCCGTCACAAATTGGTGATAGTCATGGCCATATCCTAACAATATTTTCTTTCTTGCATTCTTCCAATTCCCGTTAACGAATTTGTGTATTAGGTATAACCTAAAAAGCAAAAATCCTTCGAGCTCTTCTAGCTGATTTCAATATTTTTTTAGGTTAGACTGTATTATACATCCTATTTCATTACTAAAATCATCACCATTTTCATTACCAGTTTCTTGAATCCACCTGGGTGTTTCCTCGTTGATATTTAGTGAGACAAATAATCGACTAGAGTGATAAAGTGGAATACTAAGCAGGAGATGTCATGTTTCCTGAGCTGATATATCTCTTTTCGTAATGCTATTAAAAAGAAGTTTTTGTATTAATGAAAGTGAAAAATCATCAGGATTACTGTTGTTGAGAATTTGATTGAAAATTTCTGAAAATGTCGTTAATCTTGATTCTACTTTATTAGCATATTTAGAGATATACTGTAGAGCCGTATGAATGCTAAGTATTGGTTTAAGATTCACATTTGCATGCCATTCCTGCAGTTGTAAGCAGTTGTGAGGATTGATGTAAGGATCATTCCTTTTTGTCATCAGCTCTAGTATCCTAATTATGATCATCGCATATGACTGTATGATCGATAATATCTTTTGGATATCTGAACCTACATGCCTGCTAATCTTTGTTGATGTGAATGTAATATGAAGGACTACATTATGTATGACATTGCAATTTGTTGATAAGTTCTATGTAATCTTATAAATTGTCATCAATTTCATTTCGACTTTTTTGAAATGAATGATGATTTAGTATAGCTGCATTGATATCTGGATTAACTGTAATAACTAATGAGTCTATATACTATATTACATTGTTCATCAAAACTTCATTTTCCTTTATTTGAGTCCAGTCAATTATAGGTGCATTCCGTATCTTTCCTATTCTATAAATATGTACGCTTCCCCTATATTGCTATTCATATTGGAACTACCAGTTTTTTAAATTCCATTGTAATACTAATACATCATTAAGGAAATTCTCAAATCTTCTATTAAAGAACCAGGCTGCTATATGTGAGTTGTCAATAATGTTCTGTTATCATTGTTTAGCTGATTCTGCTTCATCCCTAATGTTTTCACTATTCAGCATTAAGTTGTGTAATTTAGGCTAATACAAATCTGCCGCATTAGAGGTAAAAAATATTAAACCTTGATGTTCAATTTGCTTTATAAAATCTTACAATTTATTTCTTCGTACTATCTAGAACTGCTGAGATTCTCGTAATCCTTCCCCATATCTCATAATCTTATCGGCTAATTGTTTTTCACTATTACTTATCATTTTCTGAATGTCTGTAATATTGAGTTGTTCATTCCTTAAATTTTGTTTCATATATTCTCTCTTCTTGCAATACTTTTCATCTCATTATAGAGTTTAATGCAAAGTATCTCCAATGTGTATGCTGGGCAAACCTTCCATCTTTGTACTAAATTAAATATTTAAAATACTCAGCAGGTTTAATATCCTTAGGACATTCTGAATGAAGATCTTCACATCTATATAGATAAAGCATTAGAAATGCTCTCGCTATATAGCTGGATATTTGAAATTCATTTATAGGTATACCGTCAATTTCTGACTATAGCAATATTGGATTGTTGCTTAGACACGATTGAGTATATCATTAATAGCAATACCTTCCTAATGTTTGAAAGGGATGCAGGTACGAAAGTGTATGATATTGATTCGTCTCTGATTTCGTCATTATCAGAGTGATTCTCATCGGTTATTTGATTATTCTGAATCTGTGGGAGCTGGTCAATGATAGATCCGTTTTCTGGTAAGCGTTAGAAAATTTTATTATCAATAATTATATTTTTGTAATAATAGTTGTTTACTTTTAGCTATAATAGTACATTGCCAACTCTATCTCGTTATATGGTAAAATCTCTGAAAGCTTTTGTATCATTTGCTGATTGACGTCTTACCACAAGTACATCCAGTGACAATGGGTGCCTTAGAAGCTAATTTGTGAATTCTTAGATATCTTGTGAAAAGTTTATGACATTTCTCCTGTACCCATTTTATCCTTTCCGTAGTCTATATACTGTCATTATCGTGAAAACTTGTACTATAAGCATTTCTTCAATTTCTGTGAGCCCTTGAAGTTCTTCTGATACATCTTTCAGATCCATATTATTTTCTGCTATAAACTTTTTGATAAATGCCTTTTCTATATAGTAATGATGGTACTCTCCCTTTATAAGCGTCATCAAAGGTATTCGCTTATTACACGTGAGATAATAATTATACTGAATGTTCTTCATCTTGTTTCTGAATTTCATTAAAATATGGTGTTAGTCCTCACTAATTGTTGTAGCTGAAATTGATTTATCAGGTATGATTGTATTATCATTGTCTTTTTGAGTTATTTCTTGACGCACTGTAGTTTTGTGACATTTTTGTTCTACAACACTCATTTCTATTCTTTGTTCTATTTCATTTCTTTGTAATTGTTCCGATACCTCTTGATATTTTTTCTGCTTACTTTGAGACTTACGTTTATGTTCATTTCATAGTTAATACGCAATTCACGTTCTTCAAATATCTTTGTAGATTTTTTTGACTTCTTAGGATACGCATATTTGTAAGTTATGCTTCCTGTTCTTCAACTGTTTCATCTACTCTTCTTTAACGTTTTAATTCACATTCCTGTTTAAGATATGTTTTTCGTTGTTCAAGTCCTTCATGATTTTTACTGTTACGTTTTCAGATTATTTTAGGATTAATAGAGTTAGTATTTGAATCATTCATTTTATATTGCACTTTGATTGATATCAAATGGATGAAATATTATAATTTGATCTTTATTAATTTTATTAATTTATTTTGATTTTGTATATTATCTGAGCAATTTAAATACATGCTCTAAACTATTTATCCTCCCAAATTATATCTCTAAAAAAACCAAATCAATATTACTGAACCAATCCGACCAGTTAATATTGATATATTGATATATGATATATTAACTTTTTTTTTAACTTAGATTCTAGTGATCAGTCGCTCAAATTTCCTAACTCTGCAGCTCATATGTCTGATATGTCATTGTATCCAAAAACAAGTCCCTTCTGGCTACATTTAAAGCTGATCTGAACTGCCAAAATACTAGCCTTCGCAACTGGCTATATATCCTGAATGCCATATAGCTAACCTCTAATACGGTTAATATAAAGGATTCTGGCTAATTACTGGAAAGAGAAATCTTTTATCAACCTAATTCAGAATAGCTGTCTGACATAGTTAATACGCTCAGACTGTCAAAATCACCCTAAGAATTGAACTCAAGCCTCTCAAACCTTAATTGATTCATAGACGTCATGGTACTTCAACTAGAAGCTACCTATAACCCACGACTCTTGTTCAATTCAAGTTATACAGCGTCTACTATTAACCTGTCATGTCTTGTTATTGGTAATAACCCCCTTGCAGATGATGCAGCACTTGCCTATTATAGGCTAGCCCTTAATACAAGTTCTGAACTCAATCAGTTCTGTGTAATGTGATCATTTGCGTAATCATACAGGTTCATCATATTCTACAAGTATGTGATCTTCAATGCATATGGTTTGTACATATCCTATGAAATTCATTCCCAGAATCGAACTGGTAAAACCTGCAGTAAATTAATACTGCAATCTGTACTTGGCAGGTACTGAACTAAGATCTATTATAGTGTAACCTACAATAGGGACTCATGCCTTGCAGCATAAGCTAGGAATGCCAATCCTTTATGATATATTAACTACTATTTTGAATATTACAGTATTATTAGAGTTTTTAAATTAATTTTACTTTTTTTAAACAATTTTATTATTTTAAATAAATAAAAAAATAATTATATAATAAATAAATTAACTTTTGCTATTGTTATTGATCGAAATTATAAAATAAAATTAAAAAGATATCTTACAAAATATGTTTCAAATTAATTAATTTTACTTTTTTGTAAATTTTATTATTTTATTAAATAAATAAAAAAAAATAATTACATAAGTAAATGCTATTGATCAAAATTATGAAATTAAAAAAATTAACATGCTGTATTTTCTTTGACCTTTGTCACGTATTCTAATGTATGACGTAATTGATTTTAAAATTTTTATTTTATCATGTTACATAAACTACATTATTTATTGTATTCTTGTATTATGCAGATTACATAAAAATTTAAATGTGATTTATAGCTCCAGACTTAACAACAGTTCCCGTTTTCCTAGTAATATATTAAAATAATCTATATTTAATAGTTTTATAATTATTAAATATTACTATAAAAATTTTAAGTAACTATTAGTAAATATAAAATAAATTTTAATTATTTATTATATAAAGATAATTATTTATAATTTTTTTATTTTGATCTTAAAAATTAATTATAAAGATTTTTTATAAATATAATAATTTAATCAAGAGTAAATTTATTCATTGCATGGGTGATACTCCTTATACATCACCTTTATATATATACCTAACCCTAGCTTTAACTTTAACCTTATCCTAACTCTAATCTATGTAATACTAACATATGTGACAAATAGGATTTCACACATAAAAAAATTTCTAAGTTCCCAAAATATATATGAAAAATAAAAAAGGGAGGGGGTGTGACATAGGTAATAAAAGGAGGTGATAAAAGGAGGCGATGATATCATGCCTGCAATGAATAAATTTATTCTTTAATCAATTATATAAAATTAAAATTTATTATTTATTTATAAATATTTTTTTATTTTGATTTTTATATTTTTGATTATTATTTTTTTTTATTTTATGCTTTTAATTTAATTTACATTATTAGAATGATGAATTATAGTTAATAAGTATGTTGGATATAATATGAAATATTCTTTTTTAGTTATTTTAAATTATTATCTTAAAATAAATTTTTTTTATAATATTAACTTTTAACTAATCTTATTAAAATAATTTAAATATATTTGAAAATATGCCAAGATTTCAGATATTATGTAATGGATAGATAATATGCTAAATGTGAAAGATTTCAGATATAGCAAACAGATTCCAGACAGAGATTATTTACTATTTTTTCAAATAATTTGTTGAAATTGATTATAAAATTGTCATGTAAAAAAACTTAAATAATGATGATTTGTTCAGTTTCTTCATTAACTGTATCTAATTAATTTGTATTTTTAAATAAATCACATACCTTTTTTGTTTTATTTATAACCATAAACGTTTATGTATCGAAGACATTATATATTGAATCAATATCCTAAGTATTATGAACGATTTATGTTTTGTAGAACAACTAGAGATCTATCTATAATTCGTCCTGTTTCGCTTTGACGATATTTTACATATTCTTTCTTATTTGCTTGCTTTATTACTATTTATTTTATTTACTTGAGAAATCATAATTAGTAGCTCAATCGAATGACAATTATTTTCAAATAGAAAGCTTGTTTCTACGAAATAAAAGGAAAACCGGAACATTGCAACGATGTTTATTTAGTGTTTGAGATCAGACCGATTTCTAACTGTAATATAAAATATTGAGAACTTTGTAAACTTATTAGTACAAAAAGCAGACAAACCTTCGATTGAACGTTTTCAAATATTTGCTGGAAAAGATTTGGAAAAAAAGTTAAAGTGCTACTATCACATTTAGGCTTATTAATTAGATATCTTTATTTATAATTCGGTCATATTGTTTCATAATCGTAATTATATAAAAAATAGTTAATTCATAAAGAATACTTAGAAATTATAAGTAATATCCTATCAATTATTTTTCCTTTTTCTATCACATCTCCTTTAATACATATATTATTTTGAAATTGAATCATAATTTTCTCATCTTAAAGTACACAATTTCTTTTTCAATTGTTTTTAACTGAGGTTATCGTTATACGTACCTATAAAAGAAAAAGTATAGATAAAGTAGATACGACAGAAATTTATTAGATTAAAGAATAAAACGTAATAAAAAGAAAAGAAAGATCTCCTCAAAAATAAGAATCTGGTCCCATTATTGCAGAAAATGAAATGTTTAGATTATCAGACAAATTAAAAACTTTTGAAGCATTATAATCGGAACTTTCTATCCTATCTGTTCCTTCAGTTACAATAAATGCATTCTTATTGATGTCTTCTTGATAAATTGAAGTAAAAGTATTCTCAGATACAACTTCAATTTGAGAAATATTATTCCATTTAGAAATTTCTTCGTCGTAAATTTCGGCAGTATCTAAATTTCCAAAATCGAAATAATCACCGGAAGATAAATCTGGGCTTGGATATTCCAAATTAAAATGAGAATTCGCATTTATTGTTCCTTCCGGAGTTATTACTTCTATGGAGCGGAATTGCTCAATCTCTTGCGAATTCAGGTAATCATCAAGAGAAAGATCTGGGCTTGGATATACCGATTTTTTATCCGGACTTATTTCGTTATTATTCGATTTATCATCTTTAGAACTAACGTGTTTCTCATCTGACGACATTTCAGCAGAAACCGATTTATTGATAGAAGAATTCGTGGCATTTTGTTGTTGATCAGGTAAAGAAGATTTAGATGGATTGGATTTCTTGAATTTGAGTAATGGTTCCGTAGCTTTTTTGTTATTTGTCTTTGAAGAATGTGATTTTTGTTGTTTTGGTTGAAATGAAACTAGATTCCATTTCTCTCGTTTTTTACGTCGTTCGATTTTGGGGTACAATTCTTTATAATATCTAGTTGCCTCTTGTGCAATACGCTTATATTCCGCTTTTACGTCTGAAGATTCTTCCTCCCATGATTGTGAAGCCATAGAAGATATAACAGTCATCGGCAAATAATAACCATACGAGCGAGCAGTCTCAACGCACAATTTCCTATAAATAATGAAGGCATTTGGAGCTCGTGCCAATATACGACCACCAGATGGTTGTTTTGCCACCAAATCTCTTGGATTGATAATCGGCGGAAAGGGAGGCTTAAAACACGGATTGTTACCACAGTTTATGACTTGGTTAGGATATAAGGGATCGCTAGAGTTGATGAAGACACAAGCTCTTGGTATTGGGCTTAACACGTGTGAAATTTCGTTATCAACTAATTTATTCATGGCCGACTGATTACAAGTTTTTAGAATTAGTAACGATTCGTTTTAATTGTCATATCAGGGCAAAGACTTGATATGAACGTTAATTTTTCATATATTTATGCTATTAATATCGTCACACAAATAAAAAATAAACCTACAAAAAAATTTGGGTTTACATGATATGTACATACATGATTTCCATTGAGCGATCAATTTCCAGTCACATTTCTAATATGGAAAAAGTAAGGATGTTTGTTTAATATAATAAATAATATATACTGTATATATGAAAAAATCATTAGTTTGACCGTTTTAGGTTTGTTTATAACTAAATCAGTCGTGACGCAGTTCTCATAAATATCAGTTTAAATAATATTTAATTTTAAAATCCATAAAATATTATCAAAGGATTTTATTTTATTTTATTTTATTTTTTCTGTGCTTCTGGCTGAATTGCGTTTCTTCGGTCCAGAAGGTGTCACTCTAAATCTAATAGCGCTCTTTATCTAATAGAACCAATGAATAGCTGATAAAAGTTTATTACATAATGTTCTAACAGATGATTACTTGATATTTACAAGAGGAAATCGATATAAGCGGTTAGACGTATTTTAATAATCATTAAAAAATTACTGATTGTTTTTCAGACAAATTTTAATTCCATGGTGTAATGTTACATTTTCTGAATTGTATTTACTCAAGTTTAGAAGCATCTTATTTCAACAGTTTCTTTTTATTAAGATGCATGGATCGTGTGATATTTTACAAATAAAAATCCTTATTTCCACATCAAATATTTATTTTTTTTTTGACCAAAACCTCAATCACAAAAACAAAAAGTTTTTAAAATCAATCATCCGAGTTATCTCCTGATTTTCACCCTTGTGAATCAAAACCGCGTAAACAAGTCGTTAATGAAGAATGTTCGTGTAACTTTTTTCATTTCAACGACATCTAAACGCGGAGTCTTGTCGCCGTCAGTCTTAAAAAAAATTTGTTAAACTTAGAGTACGCGCTGACATGCTTTATATATTCTGAATAAAATGTGTATATTCCAAATTCGCGTTACGCAAAGAAAAAAACTACCTTAATATGTAATGTGCAACATATTAATGGAAAAAAAAAGATGATTATTTTATCTCGGTAATTCTGTGAGACAATAATATTTCTAAATTGATGTTTGCCTTTGTTATTACTTAACGGACCCTTTTTGGAGAACCCGAATCCTTGCAAGTTCAAGAATGAACTATGGATTGTTGCAGAGGATCTCCTAAAAGAAAATTATTTGGTATTCATTTATTTAAATTGGATCACATATTTCGCCTTTTTTTTTTTAAAAAAAAAAAAAAACAAATAAAAGTTTTTTCAAATAAATGATTTAGGAAATTAGTTAAAACACGTAATTTTCCGCTATAAGCATTGCTGCGGCGCGAACTTGCTGTACGACATCAAAACAAATGATCACCACATTTATAAATGTTGTAAACCTTTAATTAATTTCTTTTTGAATGGTACGCCATATCACTGCGCAACTTTAAAATGTTGTACATTTACATTTTTCCTCACATTTCTACAACAAAATGTATGTCGATGTAGCATAAAATGAGAAAATAAATGATAGGTATCTATTAAAAGTTCGTTACATAAGTGTAAACAAATCAAATCATTTGATTTATTTTAATCGTTTTAACACAAAAGTGAAATTTATTTATATCTTTAAAAAGTCAATTGTATTACGCTGTCAATTCGATTGTTATACAAAATTGTTCTTTTTAAAAAAAAAAAAAAATTTGGAGTAAATTTTTTTGTTCTCACCATTAAAAAAAAAAATAAAACAAAAATGAACAACAAATAAAAATCATTCTCTACTAAAATTAGAAACGGTCATAATGGAATGACTATCCAATTAGGAAATTGTTGTGTTTAACAAATTGTTTTGTTTTTTTTTAAGAGTATGCGTACAAATTTATCTATTTGTTAACGAAAGATCACTTTCAAATATACAATACGTTTAAGTTAAATGCTGTGATAAATTATAATTATACTTAATTGGTTATTTCCATGTGTACCTATTGCGAATACAAAGCTAAAAAAAAACAAGTGTTCAAAATCACAAAAATGTTCAGCATGGTAAATTAAATATATATTCTCATATTCATGATCAAGTCATGTTTTAATGCCGAGTTTTATTAATTTTACATATTTTACCTTGTCACGCGTTTATATTATATTCTACCACCTTAATAAAATATGTAAATATAATTTTCATTTAATCATTTTTTTTATTAAGTTTGTTTTGATTCTTTTGAATCCCGATTTTGTAGAAGAACGGGGATGTTCTTTCAATGATCATATGATTGATTATTATTATGATTATGAATGACAAAATCATCATATTATCTATTCATTCATTATTACAATGATTAATAAAAGCGTACTTCTTTTTTAAGTTACGCGTTAATTCTACTCATAATTAGTTAATAATGCAACCCTTTTAGGGTTCTCCTAATCTGTTATTTGGCAATCTACCCGGGAAATGGCTTTTCCCTTGCGGTATTCACCGAATTCATTAAAAATGGCGCTTATCACGTGAAGTTAACAGTTAACGTGATCGGCGTTGCGATTTGTCGATCGTTTGATGACCTAATATTTTGTATTATAATTACGTAATATCACGTTTAACCTTTAAGTTAAATACATTATATTGGTAGTAGAGAGAAGAGAATTACCAAAAAAAAATCTAAATTTAATATTAAAAAAAAAATTTTTTAATTTCTTTACTTTCTACTTTATAAAATATTTATTAGAAAAATTAAGTTTTGAAAGATATTTAAATAAAATTAATTTTCTAATTTTAATTTTTTAATATTCATTTTATATGAAAATCTTACCAAAAAAAATAATTTTTTATTTTTTTAATAAAAATAATTAACTGTTTATATTATAATTTAGAATATGCAAATTCTAATAATAAATCATCTAATAATTTTTAATAATTTTATTTTTTATAATAAAAAAACTAATTTATTAATAAATTAAAATTTGTAATTTAAATAAATAGTTCAAATCATTTAATAATTTTAATAATTTTAAAATATAAATTAAATATATAATTATTTATATTTTTATTATAAATATAAATAATTATATATTTAATTTATTATAAATATTATTTAAATTTAAATTTTATAATATTAAATTTATAATAATACAGTAGCGGTTATAAGTATCTGACCACCCGAGATCGTCCAAAATTATTATATAACTACCCCTTAAATTTTCCAGAAATATAATATAACACAATATATGATCACCTGTAAATT
>CAJVPP010003036.1:0-12789 GCA_910592005.1 Funneliformis mosseae
ATTTTTAATTAACAATAGTATTTTTAAAAAATTGTAATTTCAATAAATAGTAGTTTAATAAAGAGTATCTTAATAAAGAGTATTGAGTATATAAAATAACTTCAATTTTAACTTTCAATTAAAATATTTTTTGAAAATAACTTGACATGTCGTTTTGCTTTTTGCCTTCACTTTGATAAAATGTTTCAAAGTCGTTACACTTCTTTAAATAATTAACCTAATTATATTAGATAATGCTATAATCCATTATATATCCTCACAGTCGTCTTTAATATCAAACGAAAGAAATTTAGGAAATGATAATGATATAACTGCCGTTAGAAATGATGATTGAACTAATATAGATATTTATAATAAAGACGAGGAAATGACAGCTTTCAATACAGAAAATAAAGAAAATAAAGGTGGTATGGAGTTTGATATAAATAATGATGATGAGTCAATATAAATGAAGAAAGTGATTATGAGAGAATAAATGATTATAGGAGAATGATGATGGAGTTTAATGAAAATGATGAAGAAGATAGTAGTGATGGAGAAGAGACAAGCAAAGCAGATTTGGCTGAAGATATAATCGTTGATCAACCTTTCAGTAAAGAACAAATGCCACATTCTTTTAGTGAATTTGTCCCATATTTTAAGAATATCACAGAATCGCTGTTTTTTTGTTAGATGCAAAAATATTGAATATGTAAGTTTGATTAAGTTAGATTCCTTTAAGACATATATAAAAATGATAATATTAATTTTTACCAGCTATCCAAGCATACGATGAACTAGTAAACATAATCTGTCATCCACAATTCAAAAGCGAAGATGTTATACCAAATAGCTGATGATTTAGAAAATATAGATAGAGCTTACCTTTACTTCTAATAAAATCTCACCAAATTAACATTTCTAGTAAGAAAACCCTATCAACGTCTAAAAATATCAGAGAAGCGTATTATTTATCCATCATAGATATTATTTTAAATAACCCTTCAATATTTAGCAAAATGTACTTCAGATCAGACTAAGAAGTCATAAAAAATAAAGAGCTTTGGCATGGAAATCTCTGAAAGGAATCTGCAAGATTTGGACAAGCATCTGTTACAGTTGCTCAAGGTAATTTTAGATAGAAATTAAATTGTTTTCTATTGACAAATATTTACTAAATTTCCTTTATAGAAGTATACTACTCTGATGATTTCATCATATATAGAGAATCCAGAGAATTGAAAAGATTTGATCGAATACTTGCAATTGTACAGCAAGACGACAAGCTAAAGATCAAGATCTAATGCATTTTATTATTTGAAGATTTTCTAAGGAACCTACAGAGCATAAATCAAAGTGAAAGGTCACAAGAAGGTGAAGTTTAGTTTCTAGATTAAAAACTGATAATACAATTGTTAATATTAAACTGCAAGCAATTGTTAAATGCATGCTAATTGATATTCTTTATGACAACATTATAAACGATCCTAATTTAATTAAAATTAGAGAAATTCTCTATAAGCATAATGGATACTAGAAGTTAAGAGATATCAAGTACTCTTATCAGCATCCTTTAGAATTCGCAGCATTAAAAGAACTAATAACACATCTTCTAATCTACAAGTTATTCATTGATGTGTATTATGATGACTTCAGGACATTTTATAATGTCTATTACTCATTAGGCGACATTTACATTCAAATAGGGAATATGCTTCTTAGTGAAAAAATTCATCTTAAGAACCATTTCGTGCTAAAATTTATTCCTTTCGATAGTTCTTTTGCGAATTTATCAAATGATTCATTACAAAAATGAAAAATTTAGAGAAAGGGATAGTTATGAGCATTTAAAGAAATGAATACATTGTAATTGCAAGCCTTAACGATACTACTACAGATTTGCTATAAGGCAATGATTTGGTTAGAGTAAAGTGATATAGCGCAAATAGAGGATGCTAAACTTGTAACGTAATAAAAGGTTTTTTAATATCCAATAGTCTTGATTTACAATTAATCTCTTGTTATCATTACCAGTAGAATAAGCAATTCAAAGAAATATCTGAAGTGAAGACGATTATAGAAAACAAGGTAATTGCAGCCAAATATGGACTAAAATTATATCTATCAATACTCAATCAACTGAAAAGAGAATGACATTTATAGTCTCATCAGGATGTATATCATATTTATAGCTGGAAAAGTGCAAAGATTTCTTAAAATTACAATTGAAGCACTTTTTTCAGAAGGGAAAGAAGAACTTATGAGGGTTTGAAAGTTTTTCGAATACCTGAAGACTTGGCAAAAGTTATTAAATCTGATATCACATATTGACAGTTTCATAATGTCAAATTGTTTACAATTAACCATGATATTTCCGTTTATTCTTAATAGGTTTTTGAAGAATACGCACTTTAAAAATTTGGATCTTACTTCATTTTAACATCAGACAGGAGTTACTTGAAGTGATCATGCCATAAAACTTTGGTTGAAATGTTGGGTAATAATGGCCAAAAACAATGGTAATAGTATTTAAAGATTCTTTCATGGAAGAAGAATATAGCGAATTGCGTGAATGCTTATATAATAAAAGAATACTTTTATTACAAGTATTATTATTTAATTTTAACATTATTTATTAAGTAATATATATTGCAAATAGTATATGAAAATCGAAGAAAACTAAAACAAAAAGAGAAACATGTACTCAAAATTCAATTGGCATAAATATAATTAATTATTTTATTCATTTATTACATTTATTACAATATCACATAACTAATCATAATTATTTCATGCGTTTACAAATAGGCATTCAAAGATTTTGAGAATTTACCAAATCTACATACCAATTTTCATTTACTATTGCATGCAAAGAATTATAAGACGTTATTAAACACAAGCGTTAGAACAAAAAAGATAGTTCATTGAATATTTAAGAGCATTGTATCCTGAACTAATCTAAAAAATGTGAGTTTAGATTTATTAAAGCATTACATTATATTGTTTGCGATACAGCATTTATTAGATAGTGGTATAGATTTGAGGTTATTTACATCAAACAGTGGATTTATGAACCTTTCAAGCTATTTGAAGCGTTTGATGAGTAACTGGTTTATTACAAAAGACATAGTTGATATTAAGGATAATAGAAGTGAAGGTATAATAATATAATAGTTTTATTTATTTAATATTTTATTACATTTATTTTCATTTATTTAACAATCAAACTAATTTTAATAATATTTCTTATTTATCTAAAAGTTTACTCTCTAGATGAATACATTTTTAATATAGTATTAAAGAAGCGTATTCTTTGAAGAGACATTGAAACATCATTATTGTTAAATATTCAAACAGAATTAAAGTTAGCCTATGAATATTTGGGAGAAAATTCTGTAATACTTAATAGCACAATATCATTCTTTAGATATGTAAGTTTCCTTTTGGAAAAAGAAAATAGTAATATTGTTCTATGCCATTTACATATTGGGGATATTGTATCAATCAATATTAAAAATAGGAAAAATTTTGCAATGATAAAAGCAATATTTTGTTATCAAAAGAATGACATTTGATTTGCATTTATTATTGTTGATTGGTTTGAGAAATTAAATCAAAAAATTCTAAAATGTCCAGTATACAGGTTAATAAGAGGATTGAAAAATAATTGGCGAAGGGTTTTCTCTATTAACTTAGTAAATGCAATTAACATTATGCATTTTATTCACAGTTATAAAAATGAAGAATATAACGAAGGTGATCACAATTCTAGAAATGATTTGTATATATAAAATTTATATTTTTTCAAAGCCGTTTAATGTTTATTATTTAGCAAATTATTAATAGATCTTTGTGATTTTATTTATAAATTAGTTGCATACAATTAGATTTAGAATAGAATACTTATAGATACATTACGATTTATTAATGATTTTGAAAATATAACATTATTATAACTTAATTGTAATTATAATATAATTTTACTATTTATTTAATATAGCTTTAATATACATTTAATATACATTTATTATTACTTAATATACCTTTACTATAACGTCAATAAACATTTTACTATTTTTTATGACTCAATTAAATCAGGTGACGATTTCCTTAATATGAATCAACTTTATACATATAATTTACTTAACCTTATTATGACGTTGTAAAACTATATCATGACTAGGTCTAGATTATAAGGTCTACAATAAATTTTTGACTTAGTCATAATATAGTTTCGATTTTAAAAAATTCTGCAAAGATGCTATATTTGCATATATCATTTCTATAAGCTAAATAAATCTTATTTAATTATATTTCAAACTTAAAATAAAATTAAAAAATTTATTAAAACTAACAAAATAATTTGTAAATATAAAAATATTAAAAGATGACTACTTTAATTAATTATTAAAATTTATTTATAAACGTTCATTAATTATAAATAATTTAATTACAGTTCTCAAAAAAAATAATGAGAATTATATTTTTATTTATTGCATAACAAATAAAGGTCAAAAATGCATGAAAAATTTATAAAAAGTTATTTATCATATTATGATTATATCCTTAAAAATTATTTAGTAATCTGTCTTATCACCATTTTATTTAATTATCTATTCTAATCTTAATGGCATGCTATAGATTAAATTAACAAAAATTTTAGGCTCAACTTTCTCCCATTTTTTTTGAATTATCTCACAAAAAACATCTATAGTAATTGAACTTTTTTTAGCTATCAGTTTATTAACCTCTTTCTTTATACAGCTCTTTATTATTTCCCATAAATTTTCTATAGGATTGAAATTAGGGCTATTTGATAGCCAGTTCATCAACTTCAAACAATGATTTGCAAGAAATTTCTTAGTTTCCTTAGTTATATGTTTAGGATCATTATCTTATTAGAATATCCAAGACCTTCCCATGATAGAATTAGTATTGTCAAAGAGATTTCCTTTAAAATTTCATGATAAAAGGCACCATCCATATTTTTAGTAAAAAGAAAGATGCCAATTTGACCTTTGATTGAAAATGTATCTCACACATGAACTTTATATAGATGTTTTACCATAGGCTTTTGTGGAGGTTTTGTATCAACTTTGTAGAATACTTTTTGAATATTTCTAAATATCTAAAATATAGCTTTATTAGAAAAAATGACTTTATTTCAGTTTTGATTTTTATATTTTGTAGCAAATTCAATATATTTCTGTTTGTATTTTTCTATAAGAAAGGGTATAGATTTTGGAACTTTATAAATATAATTGAAGTCATGAAGCTCATTAAGCACTGGTGTGGTCAGTTATGTCAAGGTTAGTATACTTAATATTTAAAATATTTGCAAGCTCAGTGCATGTTGAAAATTTGTTTATTGAGATAAGCTGACCAAGATAATGGCATTTTTTAGGAGAAAGTTTCTTTTGCCTTTCAGATCAAGGTAAAGGGTCTAAAGTGGAATTTTTTTGAGTTTTTTGATATATTTATAAATAGTAGAGAGAGGAATAGAAGTTAGTTTATGTAATGTTTAAGTGTTATGGGTATCATTTTCTCACAAAGAGATTATTATAGTATAGCATTATTTTAGTATAACTTGAACCATTATGTGTCTGATATCTTGTGTAAAAATTCAGCTTAGATTTAGATACTGAATCAGGTCTAAATTAGTAAATTATAAGTTTAAAATTTTCTGAATCAAGTTTAAGTTTAAGATATCAGCAAGAATTTTTTATAATTTTAACAAAATTATTATTTAATTAAAATTTAGCTACTATTGATTATATAATAAAATATTTTATTATTATTGATCAATTTAATATTATTGTAATTCAAAATTAACTTTCTATTGTTATAATTTTATTATGATATATTAATATAGCATTAAAATTTATAAAAAAAAAAAATCAAAAATGTTCAATTTCATAATTAGACTACTTCAATAAATAATTTAGTTTAACATCATATGACATAAAATATAGAGAGAGTATGAAATTAAATTTTACACATAATAAATTTTAAACACATATAAATCATATATTTTATTAAATGTAATATTAAATTTTGAAATTGTGTTATATTTTAATCAGATATTATATTACATAATTAATCACTTAATTTGTATTATTTACATATGAAAAAATTATGTATTTTTTCTTTGTTCAATGAACTTTTCTTTTTCTTTTATGCAGAATCAATAAATAAAGCTATAAAACAGATGAGCAATTATATACATTAAGAATAAATATATTGTATTTATTTGTAATAGCTTATGAAAATAGCATATCTTTGGTAAAATCATCAGTAGTTAGTATTGAAAAGTTTAAAATTTTTGAAGATTTATTAAAAAAAATACTTTAAAAGGAACTTTTTTTAGAAGATAAACTGGTAAAATATTAATCTTTAATATAATAACTTTTCAGTTTGATATTTTATATTAAATGGTTTAGATAAAAATTTTGAAACATATTTGCACAGCATGTTCATTTTACAATATTTTATAATATATCAATTCCTAATAAGTTATCTAATGAAGAATTATTAGCATTTAATATTATAATAACTCAATAATACCTAAAAAACTTTTATTACCTTATAATATCCAATTTCATAATGATTTGTTCTATAATGATTTTTTAAAGATTTTGTAAGAAAAGAAACTGGATTAACTGAATGATAGTTTTTTAATTATTAAATATTCTTTTATCTGCAGAATTACTGATTAGTATAGTATTTAGATTCTTATCTTAGTAAATTGAAAAACATGACTTAAAACTACTGATAATTATAACTAAACTACCTGTATATATTTCTAAAAGTCACTATAACCTTTATCATGATACTATAAAGTATAAAAAAAAATGAATTATCTTAAGAAAATCTTAAATTATTTATTAAAGCTTTGATTATATCTGTTCAACAACTTTAAACACGTCTATTACATTAGAAAGAAGTAATTATAATTTAATAAATAGCATAAGAATATACCATCTATTTTCAAGAAATTAATAATAGGATGTGTATTATATATACTATTCTAGTTTCTATAAGAAATAGGTAGAAAGATATTACAGTAGAGAAAATTGAAGCTGTTGATTTATATCTATCTCAATATGAGTTTTTAGCACAGCTTCTTCATGAATCTAATAATTATAATCTTCTAAATATAGATTATATACTTCTTTTCAAATCACAAAATATATATCTCTTTTTTCAAAATATATATACTAATGTATCCTTTATATTATATCATTATTATTATGGAAATTACCTTAGTATATTAAATTTTATATGAAAAATTCCTTCTTTAGATAAATATAATATGATACAAGATGCAAAAATATTTCTGCAACATATGACCAAATCCCAATCTATTGTATAAAATGACAAATGTAAAAAAATGTTATAAATAAGATTTTTTTCTTTATTTTTATTTATATTTAAGATGTTTCATTTAAAAATATATATTGAAATATTAAATTAATCTTTTGCAAATATTTTTACAAATTTTTATAGTATCCTTTAATAGTTAAAATATTTCACTCAATTCTGCAAGTACTTTATCAACATCTAACAAGAAATATATCAATATCAGATAATGAAATTAATAAAAAAATATATAAATGAATAAAATTGATACTAAATACTCAGAATCCTAATATTATTATAGATCTTCATAAGATTATTAATTAAAAAAATACAAAATTTGACATCTTTTAAAATGAAATGTAGGATTACTTTAATGAGGTAATGGATTATTAATTTTAAATACTAATTTTATATTTTATATCATTATTTTATTAAGATTATCTTAAATTTTAATAGATTATACTTATAGTGTATGATCAATAATATACCTCATTCCTATATATGCCAATTGCCATCTTAGTTAAGGATTTAGCATAGATTATAATCGAATGATTAGAAAATAAATATGATATCATTCCAAATGATATTAAAATACCTTCAACTGAATGTGTGTAATTACAATTTTGACTAAAGATAGAATTTTTAGAAAATTGATATACAGGCAAATTTCAAATTCAATATATAATTCAAGCTCACTAAATATGCAATTTTCATATTAATTTATATTATTATTCTGCACTTTAGAGATATTTACATGAATTTGCTATTAAATTTAAAGAATATATAACATTAATTTATGCTAATAATAAGCATAAAGTTCCTATAAGAGAATCAGTTGCCACTTTAATAGGAGTGAGAAATAAGTCAGCTTTAACTTTCATAAATAGAATAAATAGAATACTTAATTTTTGTGATCACAATTTTATAAAACTATCTTTAATTTCTTCAGCTTCTTTATTTATTGATATTTCAAATAATATATCAGATTCATTTTACTATTATTTACTAATAGTAGTTAAAACTACTGATGCACTTATGAATTTGTTTAAATATCACTGATAATTTTGTTTTTAAAAGATAACTTTAATTTTTTAGTTGCTGTATGAACTGCTTTTTATTACAGTTAGGCTAATCCAGTATAACATATAATATTAATATTAAATCTTACTTTGTAAAGTATTACTTTAAAGTAAGAAGATATAAGTGAATTATTAGAACACTTTTAAAAAGCTTAAAATTTTATCTGAGATTTGTGAAAAAACTATTTCTAATTTACATTTAAAAAAAGATCTTATTAAAGCAATTAATATTACTCAAAAATTCCTTAAAAATCATACTTCACATCTTTCTTTATATGATTCAAAATTCAAAATTGTTTTTTTTACTATAGAAACTGAAATTGATTCTTTATTTGAGATATTTCTTATATTAATATTTAATATTTGTTAAATTTATTTTTATTTATCATTAAATATTACAATAATTAATACTAATAGTTGAAAGTTAACTTACAATTAATGATACAACTCTAGTAAAATTAAGAAGATTTTATAAGGTAAAAGAATTTATTAAATACATATTGTCAAATTAAATAATATTTATTTCAGGTATATCAATTGGAATAAAATGTATTTATATATTCATTAAATTTTTATAAAATACTAATTTTTGTAGATTAAAAAATGTAATAACAATGAGTGTACTATCTGTTTGCTAGTTGAATTACTAATTAAAATATTTAACAAATTGCATTTTTTGCCTGATCTTAAATCATCTATTGATAAGAATTATACATTTTATTGTATTTTCTTAAAATGCTCAAAATTCTAAACATATATTTAGATTTTTTTATTTTAGTTAATCCTGATCATTATAAGGATTTTTATATATATATAGAACTCAAACATTTGAAAAATTCCATCCAAGAAAAGTAAGACAATCAGAAGCTGATAATTTATCCTAAACATCTTTAATAATAATTACATTCAAGAGTTTGTTGAATGTGATTTTTGTAAAAAATTAGATGCCTTTATATATAAGAAGAAGTTCACATGATTAGCTGATCAATTTTAATTAAATTTATATAGTTTAAAGTACTTTTCAAAAAATAAGGTTTTAATAATAAAAAAATTTTTTTACAGATAACTTTGTTCAAGTGTTAAAATGTTATTTTCAAAATTACTTTTTAATAATTTCAAATTAAAAGAAGTTAACTTAGTAATAAAATTATAGGTATATCAAAGAAACTCAAAGGATCATGTGTTATAAAAATTTGCAAGAAAAAGTCTGAAATATAACAATCTGTTACTAGTATAATGATATCTCATAAAAAGGAAAGTAAAATACTTTTTGAATATGTTAAAAAAAATGATATTATATACTTAAACTGTTATAATGCAATACATTTTCTAAATTTCAGCAAAATACACTAAAATAATATTGTCAAAAGAAACCAGAACTTTTTAATGATAACATTTTGTCTTTTTCACAGGTTGTAAAAATAATTATAAAATTCTTTATAAAGAGAACGTAAATTATTATCACTAATTTGAGCATTTAAAGAACTTCATATACTTATAGAATTAGAAGATAAGCAATTGATATATTTTTTAATGAATTATACTTATTAACTAATCTATCAATAAAGAACAAAAATATGATAAAAAAGGTATCAAAGCAATTAGTATTTTTATGTTACTATATTTGTAACATTAGAAACAAGTTTGTAAATAATGTAAAAAGAGATTTTAGGGTGTATTTAAATTCTACCAAAACATCTAATGCAATAATAAATACTTTGGTAACATTAGGCTTGACAATAACTTTTTATATTATAAAGATGTTGTATCTGAAATCATCTAATGATAATAGAATTAAGGTTTTCTAAAAATGCTAATAATGCAATAGTCTTAAATATTAATGATTATCATAGTATTCATATTAAAAAAATGTTAAATATGATCACAACATTAATTATAATATATCTTACTATATTTTACTTAATTCAATAGAGAATGAGCTGGAAATATTAAAGAAAGATATTCATAATTTTACCTTAGTTAATACTTTGTAGAATCAAAAATTATTTTATGTTATATATTCATTTTCTCATAATCAACATTAGGAATTCCATTTTATGAATGATGCTACTAATACTATTACTTCTATTCTCATAATGAATAAGTATATCAAAGAAGATAATATTATCCTTATTGTAGCCGATTTGCTTAACCAAATATTTTTAAGAACTGCTATATTCTGATATCTCATTTATAGTAATTCTTCTGAAATTACAGATGATATTTTATATTTTTTTCTGATGATAGATCCTTTACATGTTTTATTGAATAGTTATGAGTTAGTCTTTCTTCAATATTAGCTATTTTTTTTAATAATATACAAATATATATTTAGTAAACAAAAATCACTTATTCAAAAGCTAAAGCTATAGTATATAAACTTATTTTTAAAACTTTCACATAGTGTATGATAGAAAATTACAGCAATAGTTTAAATAAAATTTGGTTACATATGTAAGGATGTAGAATACATTGCTCTTAAGAATCTATTAGATAATTTCATTAGTCTTTGATATTTATGATTTATTTTTTCATGCTGATAATTTTAATTCTTATATTGAATTATGTTTTCAGATTTGAACTATTTTTCTTAAGTTTAATCATAAAAATTATACTAAAGTACCTTTAATGTTTTTATCAGATATTTTTATTAGAAATTAAAAAATTATTCCATCCTAAAGGTAATGAAAACAGAATTACCTAAATATTCTGATTCTTCTGTTGAAATCCTTTCACTACCTTTAGCAACATAATACAAAAAAAACATCTTTTAACAAATCAAATAATAAAAAAAATACAATATATTAATTATTTACAATTGAATAATAATGGATTAGTACTTCAAAATTAATTTTTAATCTCTTATTTTAATTAAAAACTGATATGAAAAATTTTTCTTAAGAAATTCAGTTGTTGGTTTTTTATATAAAACTAGTTTGCTTTAAAGACCAGTTTGTATTACAAAAATGATTTATATATTTAATATACAATTAGTTCAATTATGATAAATATATTATGATAAAATATAAATTATAATGTCATATTATGTCAATAATGATCTTAATCTAACATATTTATATTCTTTCATTTCATATGCATATGATATTACATACTACATATTTAATTCTTTGTTTCTCTTCCAATAAATGAAAGACCTATCTAATAAAAAGTAAAAAAGAGAAAACTTAAGCATTATTTAGAACTATTTTTTTAAGGAGTATGATGAGAAAGAGTAGAAACTATATCTTATTTATCAAATATATAAAATAACAATATTATTAAATGCTATAAATAGTCAAAAAGTATATCAACTTCTACTGCTTAAGATCATCTTTAACGAAATCATAAAATTGATAAAGATCATCCAAAAGAGTCTGAAGCTACAGATGGTAATATTAGAAATACTATAAATTATATCACTATGTAATATCAACTATATCTTAAAAAATTACTTATAACGCTTATTATTCTTGATTGTCAACTATTAAATATCTTTCAAAATAATGCATTTTTGAGAAATGCTTTATAAATTTAAACTGGAGTTTAGGATACCAACTGAAGAGTGATATAAAAGAATGATATATGATGGTTATAATGGTCAAAAGATCAATTTATAGAGTTACTAAAATCAAGTGCAAATAGTATTAATTTTATAATAGACATATAGATATTCTGTCAAAATAATAGTTATATTGGTATAACAATTTTGTGTTTAGATCAAAAGATAATATTACACAAAGTATTGATCAATATAAAGCTATTACCTAACTCTCATACTGCTAAAAATATTAAGAATTGTTTAAAAAATATTCTTGAAGAGCAAAATTTAAAAGAAATATATTTTGCAGCTATAACGAATAGTAATATAAATGTCAAAATGCAATTTTTTTGATAAATAATATTATATAAATAAGTTGTGATATATATATATTGCATATTAATATTACAAAAGGCTTAAAACCAATTAAGAAATTTATCAATAAAGTAAATAATATTATTCTTTATTTTGCTTTTAGTTCAAAATAAAATAACAATTAAAAAAAGCATAAAAAGAATAAAAATTTTCAAAATATTTAAAATAATTAAATATGTTTATATAAGATAGAATAGTTTATATCTAGCTTAGAAAAAATTATTAGAATTAAAAGTAGCTATATAATGGCTCACGAATACTTTATATTTAACATATATAAAAAATGATAAGGATATAGTGATATTTAAAATTAATTATGCTTACAGAAAATAAGTAGAAGTGAGTATTTAGGGGCTAAGCTATTAAAATCACCTTACGGGACCCTACCAACTAAAATTGAGATTTTTGATTCATATTATTATATGATATATGAACTTTATTTGGTTAAATTTTTATAGT
>CAJVPP010003037.1:0-12787 GCA_910592005.1 Funneliformis mosseae
TTCTTATAAATTTCTGTATAATCAATTTAAATCTGAATAATATAGATTATACTTTAGCGTGAACTAATAAATTATTAATTAAATTGTATTTAACAGATATAATTATTTTATTAATAATTATAATAAATATTGAATTGACATAATTAATTTTGATATTATTAAAATTAATTAATACTAAAATATAGTAAAGTTAATAACTTTATATACAATTAATATTCTATATAATTACATCTTTTAAAACTTTTAAATTTAAAAAAAATTGTATAATTATAAAAAATTATATAATATTTATTATAAAAGATAATTTTTTAATAAATTTATTATTATATTTGACTTATAAAATTTATTTATAAATAAAAAATGAATATAAAAAATTATTATATAAAATCAACTATATATATAAATAAAAAATCATAATACAAACTTTTTCTTGAATAAACAAAAAGTAGGTTTATATTAAATATAGTATTGCAACTAATACAACTTAATTTTATTAATATCATAATTAGTTGTAACCCTATAATGATTATTTATTATTGATTGCAATTAGTTGTAATATTATTATTAGTTGTAATATTATTTTTAGTTTGCATATTATTTATTAATTCTTAACGTTTAAATATTTTAATATAATAAATTGTATATGAATAGCTAATAAATCTATTTTATTTTAATTTTTTTTTTTACAATTATAATATTATTTTTAAATTAACTGATAATTAACAATAATAATAAAAAAATACATTTTATTATTTAACTTAAAGTTTTATTATGTCTAATTGCTCCTAAATTTTTATATAAAATTTCATTAATGTAAAAATAAAGTTAATAAAAGAAATTGTTGAAAATAAAAAAAGCTAAAATAATAAAATACAAAATTATTAATAAGTTATCTTGAAGAAAATTTGCTAAAATAATTTTAATTCAAATTTATTAAGATATTATATATTAATTAAATATAAACCTTTTATATGAAAATTTAAACATATTTAATTAAAAAAACTACTTTTTTTTTTATAAATTTATTTAAAAAATTTATAATTAATAAATATAGTATATTATTTATTAATGTTGATTTAATAATTTTTATTGATTTTCTTGGTTAAATAGATGATATATTAGAATTCTATTAGATTTGTATAATAAGTTAACTATTATTTATAAGGATTCACTATTTTTTCAAAAATTTCTTTATGCATTATAATTTGCTAAAAAAGGTTAGGTAATGAGAGCCATAATAAAGAAAAATTTTTATTAAAATTTTTTTTTAAAATTAATAAATAATGCCTAATTTGGAAACAAAGAAAGATTCCAAATTTGGAAAATGAGCTTGTAACATTTAAATAAGTGACATTTCACTGGCATTAATTATCGTCGGGGGTTGATTGTATTTAGGTTAAAACTCTATTATAAAAAAAAAAGCTGTACCGAACTTTATTAATTGAATTTTACAATGATAATCTAATTAACATCATAATTTCTTGTATCTCATTGCTTGATAATCAAACCTTATTTATTTCTTTTCACAACTTTTGATTTATCACCACAAATATTGATGTTCAAATATTCCAAACATACATTAATTTTACGATTAATTAAAACTTCTTTAAATTCGTATGAATTACGGGAAATCAATTTTTAAATACCATACCGATAAATGAACTATGTCTTTTAGAAGGAACGCATACATATCTTCAATTTCACAATGTTCAACATATAGATTAATGCAGTTTTTCAAAGGTTTATTTTTCCGTTATATTATATATTAGAGTGATTATTTAGAATTTTATGAAATATATAAACAAATATTGCTTTTGGTAATTAGAACTTTACGATTTAAATGGTTTAAGAGTTTTGAAAGGAAAAAAAACCTTTAAGTTAGCCTTCGTATCCGATTTCATTTGATTCAATACTCAATTCTTTTATGTTCTTACATGACGATAGTATTTTAATTGAAGAGTCTTCTTAAATGAACAAAAAGATATTCGTAAATTTGATCTTTAATGATTATAAATTTCCTTCAAGTAATTTGAGTAATATTTTTAGAATGTTTCATTAATTCTTTAGATAAGGGAAGTTATATTTCCCATTACATTAGGTGAGGCGAAAAAATACTTGGAAAGTACGGAGTAAGAACATATGAAATAATTTATAGGAATATAATCGTAGAGGCAACTTTCCTTGATTGAAATTGGAAAATTCAAATATTTAATTTTTGCGTCATATTTTAAAATGATGAGATATAGAGGTCGTTCAAAATTGGTAAAAGATAAAAAGAAGATATATATATTTGTAATATTCCAAAGAAGAAATTCGGCTAAAATAATTTCCCGACGTGATATAATTCATAATTGATAATCTTTTCCATCTATAAATTCTTTATCAATAATATCTTGATAATTTGTTTTAATTACCGAACCCAAAAAATTATGATTTGATGCTTTAGAATACCATAGAAATTCTTTAGAATGGACCTAATGTAATTTATTCTACATACTATTAAAGTCTAAATCATGAACTTTTTTTTTATTTAATTTTGTGGCAATTGCATTGTAGTCGATTGTCATATGCTTAAACTGATAATGAAAGTTTCTGTTCTAAACTAGGTCTTTGTGAAACCTGCATGTCAAAGGCACGCGGAAGTAGAAATAAAAAGAGATACGGAACAATGAAAGTAACTAAATATGATTTATCGATCCGAACACAGATTATGCCGAATTCAAAACGTCAAAATCTTTCAATTTATACAAATCAAGTAAATTTGACCGCTTCTTTTTAAAGAACAAAAAAAATTTATAAAACGTACGTTTTTTAATAAAATTTTCTTTTTCCTTTTTTTTATTTTTTTATTTTATTTATTTTAATTTTAATTTTTTTTTTTATTTTTTTTTTAAAAAAAAAAATAATTCTTTGTAAAATCAAAAATATGTCAATTCAATCATTACCACAAGAATGCGTTTCCCATATTTTTGAAATTTTAAATGATGAAAAGGATGATAAAAGTCTTTTTTCTTGCTTACAAGTAAATATAGATTGGTGTATAGGCGTTGTACCTATATTATATAGAAAACCATTCGCTAAGGAGCAACATGAAAGAAGTAAAAGTCGTCGATCCAAACTTATCTCAACGTACCTTTCCTGTTTGACTGAGGTAGAAAAGGATTGTTTTATGAAGATTAACGAAATTCGTGTCTGTTTAAATACCAAACCATTATTTGATTATCCGATATACCTGGAAGAATTCTGTAATGAATATTTGGGGGAAAAAATAAGTAATTGGATTATGCTCATGATAAAAAATATTTCTTTAATGGAACAACAACAACTTCTTCAAATGATTTCAAGCAAATTATATCCTTTATTAATAAGCAAGAGTAAAAACCTTACCTATTTAAATATCGTTAGCGTTAATTCCGACATTCCAAACATTTACACATTCCTTGCCTATCCTGGGTTAGAGAATATCTCAAGGTTTGATTTCACATCTAACGAAAGTGAATTATCAAATATTACGAGATTAGTGAAAGAGCTTCCTTCCAGATGTAAAAATATTCGTACGGTCAATTTTAATTATAAGTTAACCACAAATGAAGATGGTGAAATCGCGATGGCCAAAGCACTCTGTAAACTGATTGAAACCCAAAGCAACCTTAATAGATTGTACTTAAAATTCAAAGGGAAGGCTATAAATCATATTATGATCGCGTTAAAATCAAAATCCCACAGTTTGACGTACCTGTATCTCAAGAAATTAAGATTAAATAATGACGCAATCCATCCAATAACGAGCTGTGAGTCGTTAGAAGTGCTTGGATTTGAATCATGTTTCAACACGTCACGAGAAGGTTGTAAATATTTTGCGGATGATGCAAAGTTTCGCCTCAAAAAATTGTATTTGGTGGGAAATAAGATCTCAGAGTTCAAATGTTTAATAATACAAGCGGCCGGTCAATCCTTACAAAGTTTGATTATTGATGAAATCGATTCCGACTTAATCGCGGCAATACTTTGTTACTGTTCAAATGTCGATGAATTATTATTAATGGCATCAGAATACAAAAATATCGATCTTTATAATCTTTTAATGAAATTAAGATATTTGAGAAAATTAACCCTATGGTCCACGAACGAGTATATTATGCAATCTTTAGGAAGTTCTTTACCAGGTTCATTAAAACATCTTGGATTCATTAATTCAAGCTGCACGTCTCATACTTTTGATCGTTTCTTAAACGAGTGTAATGTTCAAATAGAATCTTTGGAGTTATTCAATTTTGTACATTTTACGCCTATAAGTGAATATGTTAAGGGTCATTATAATCATTTAAGAGTAATTTATTTTGGCAATAGTTCTGATATGATCAAAGAAGAGCTTTCTGAGATTGATAAAATCAAAGAATTTGTTAAAGTAAAATTTATGGGTAAAGATTACAAATGGATTCCAGATAAATTCATTTGATTTTCTCTATTCTAAAATAGTTTTCTTTTTTACCATATGAACAATATGAATAAGCATGTATGATATGAATAAGTATGAATAAGTATTAATGAATAAGTTTGAATAAGTATAAATAAGTAAATAAATATGAATAAATATTAAAAAAATATTTCATTTTGTAATGTTATTTTATTTTATTTTGTAATTCTGACAACTTTAATCTGGTCAAAAATTCAGATAATTTCAGCATAGTTAATTCTAGTTAAAATGATCAATTATTTATACTAATTTAGTCTTGCATGAATTTTTTAATAAGTTAAAATTTGATATAATATTTAAATAAAATAAAGGATTAAAATCTTTTAAAAAATGTGACACTGATATCACTAATATATAAGTTAAGAGTATCGTGGTATCAATTTTCTTTTTTCTTTTAAAATAAAATTCGCATTATTTCACTATCACATAAATTTTAATACTCAATCGCCGATTAAAAATATGCTTTCCAAAGGAATAAGATCAGCGCGTGTTATCTTTCATTTTGTTATATATTAAATAAAGATCCACATCCTCATTTTAAAATTAATTTATTAATAAAAAATCGGTTTGGACATTCCAGATTCGGCAAGATCATTTATTAAGGAAGGTGATTTCGGCGACCATCCAGATTACAGTTATTCTTTTTTTCCTGCATATCTCATTGATTTCATTATCTTAACTTTTTTTTTTTATTCATTAAAACAACAGGTGATAAAATTATTATGAAAACCGAGAGAATCTTCGAAAATTCTTTATTATTAATAGCTTTTGTGAGTGAATTTTATGAAAATTATTATTATTATGACAGTATTATATAAATACAATTTTCGTTCATTATATGTTACAATTTTAATCTTAAATGGTTCCTTATAATATAATTTTTTTATTTTAATTTTTTCCCAATAATTTACCATATCATTTAAATTTTTTTTGTTTTCGTTTTTTTTTTAATTATCAAATGCATTATTGTCAATCGTTTGTTCAAAAAATTGCGGAAAATCATTAACGTTTATCATTAAAGCGTTTAAATTATAATCTTCCAATCCAAAGATTGGGGAAGAAGACGATGCGAAAAAACTATTCGATTCATTATTTAATTCGTTTGTGTTTGTGATTGTGTTTGCGTTTGTCGAACTTATCGGTAAGGACGAAGACGATAAAGGCGAAGGTGGATAGGACAAAGAATTCGAAATTGGGGAAGAATTTTCCGAAGAAAACGTCGATAGACTATCTATGTAAGGATACACTGCCGTATCATTTTTTTCAAGTTGTGAAGGGGTTAAGTATAGTTCATTTTCGTTGTATGTCGTGAAAATTGAATTATTCTCCATTAGCATAAAATCATTCATGTCGTATTCGTAATGAGATTGCGACCAGATATGGGAAGGATATGGTTGATAAACTAGGGTAGGTCGCATGATGGTTGTAACGTCGTCGTTGATTTCCGGTAGAGGAGACATGGTGCCGTCGACGATGTCAGGTAAAACGGTTATCGAATTATCATGTGAAACTGGTTTAGAAGGTAGAACAACATTCTTTGAAATCCTCTTCTTTCCATCAGAGTTTTTTCCCGAATTATTTATGGTATTTGACATTTCTATTGAACGTATTTTTAAATATTGTCTTTCGGTTTCACGCGCTAACTTTCGATACTCTGATTTAACCTGAGACGGTTCTTGGTTCCAAGATCTTGATGCTAGAGTCGATAGATTTGTCATCTTAATCTTGTAATTGTTTGCCTTGAGTTCTTTAACCAATGCGGCTCGATAAATAAAAAACTCATTTGGCATTTTTGGGTTCTTTGACTTGCGTTTTAATAGGTTCTCCACCAAATATTCGGTGTCGATGGACGGAGGGAAAGGTGGTCGTTTGATGGAAAATGAATTTAAGTCGTCCATGGTGTTTGGTTGACTAGGATTACATTTTACATTTGTCAATTCATTCTCTTGAATTGAGTTAATTTCACAAGTTTGAAAGCTCAATAGGGTGTCCATTGTTCAAACAATTTTTATTTAACGGAATTTTTGATTATAATTATTAAATAATAATTAACAGACATCAAACTGAAACAAGATCTTTTATTTACGAAATCAAATAAAACATAAAAAAAAAAAAAAAAAAAAAAAAATAGAATGCTTGATTTATTATTATTTCAATTTTTTTTTGGAAAAATTTTTTCTCGAAAAGAGGATCGAAAACGCCGTCTTTTATGTCAAATATAAAATCCGAATTTATATGTGGTATTACTTGCTATATATAAATTATATGGTATGGTTAAAATAATCTGTGACGGATTATGAACCGGAAATAGTAAAATGGGCCGAAATTCCGATGATGCCACTTTCTTATTGACCGCAGGAATGCTGCGGCTAATAATAATCCATGAGAACTCGAGATTTTCGTAATACAATCCCTATTGTTCAAATTTATAATTATATCAAAAAAGTTTGAAAGTTTGGAAGTTTTCAAGAGATTGATTTTTTATGCAAAGACTTTTCTCTGTCATTGCTATTTTTGATGAAAAAAGAAAATCTCATTCTTCTCGGAATCATTCCTTGGCACCACCTTCTTCTTGTCGTAATGGTTACCCTAACAGGGATTCTTATTGTCATATGTTTATGCTTTCAAAAGGACCTTTCCCTCCGTACATGGAAGATCTTTTTTTTTTAACCATCATTCTTAGCATTTCTGTGAGGATGGTGGTAGTCATAATGATTAAATTTCAAGAACCCATAACGGGCAAATAAGTCGAATTTCGATTGCTGCGGAATCTGCGTACACAAACCTAAATTTCAAAAAAAAGGGACTTGTTTGATTGTTTGTTCGATAGGTTTGAACCAAAAAGGAAATTGCAATCTTTCAAAAAAGTAACGGATGAGGGATCATGCAAAAAGTTCCTGTCATTCATGTGAATCTTCAAAAAAGTTCGATTTTTTCCGCTTAAACACTTTGACATTTTAACAATGTGTACGGAATTGGTAATTCTCCACATTCACATTACGTGAACAATGCGCCTTTAATTCCCATTAATGTTTATTGTTTGTTTATGAACCTTGCTAATCTATGTCTGTCATATTTTGTGTGCGATAACTCATCTTTGGTAATTGAGTTTGAAAGCTGCGTTAAGCAAAAAAAAAAATTATTTTGAATTGATTACGAAGCTTTACCGCTTGTTAACCTTTTACACCAATAGAATCGCTAACTTTCTTTTTTCCAAAGATATGAAGAATTCAGGTGGGAAGAATGATAACAATTCTTTCTTTACGGATTTAGTGCCCCATCACTTAGTTTCCGATATTTATAAAGTATACATACAAATTTAGTATTGTAATATACCGATAGGGGTCAGCCTTACATATAAACCCTAATTATATGAATGAATTAATTGATTTGATGGGGTTTTCGATCGAGATTTCAAAGAAAAAAAAAAAAAAAAACTCGCTTGAATCCAAGATCTTCGTTTGGAAAACGTTAGATTTCAAATATGGAAATCCGTAAGGAATATCGAGATTTGCATGAGTACATCATGATCGACTATAAGGACTTCCATAGAAAATGTTAAAAGTCGGAGTTATCGGAATTATTCTTACCGCGGGGGGTTTTTTTTTTTACAGTAATCGGATTTATAATTCCATTCTCTTGATACCTTAAAACAATGTTTATAATGACATGACTCTTTTTTTTTTTTTTTTATATTATATAATACAAAAAAAAAACTAGTGTTCAAATTTACACGATTGTCGATTTTTAAATGGTTCTCTCTTTTTTTTTTCTAAATCTTACAAGGGATTTTCTTTATAATTCAAGTACCTTTTGTTATTAATCAGTTACCGCCAACCATTAATGCAATTCCAAGAAAAAAAAAATCGTAAAGCAGAAAAATTGGCAACATCGTACTGTAAGCCTTGTAATCCCAAAGGGAAAGTTGCAAAGGCTTGCCAAGAATGTCATGCAACTAATCATAGATTCCGGGATAGAGAATCTGATTTGTATTTGAATAGAAATGAATGTTTTATTAATGGTTGCTTAAACGTCCCATAATTTTTTTTTTTCATCGGCGGTGCAAGAAATATGGTACCAGAACACAAAACAATTATATGGACAGATCATATTTAAAAAACTGACAGAACTAAAAACTGGAGAACTCATGATCCAGAAAGTCAGATTATCCATATAATTTAGAACCCGGAATAGATCATTTCTTAATACATAAGAACACAATAGACAAAGAAATGTATCAGATCTCAAAAATAATTGCCATCAATGAAGGATGGGAAAAGTTAGAAAAATTAAAAGATCGATTGATTACATGCATATTCAATCTAGGACTTATTGACACGAAACTATATTCAAGAATACATTACAGAACTCTTATTTCCCCAGAACACATTTCTATCTATTCATAAAGAAAAGAACTCAAATAATCATATTAGAAGGAAATATCGCATGCGCTAAAAGTACTCAAGGAACCATTTTAAAAAATTATATTGAAAAATTAGGACACACAGTAGAGTTTTCTTGATGAACAAGTAGAAGAATGGGAACCACTCTTAAACAAATTTTATAGATCTCAAAAAGAGTACCGGTTCGCCCTACGATTAATGATCACAAAAGATAGATGGTCACAATATAAAGAAGCGCAAAAGAAATATCCAAACTATATTATTATGGCAAGATCACATGTTTCAGGACAAATATTTTGGGAATTACAGAAACCAGAACTCATAGAACACCCAGGATCATTTATTAAAGGGACTCATGATCCAGAAGAATTTCAAGAACACTTAAAGAAATATAAGAAGTATGAAAAACAATCAGGAAAATATTATGAAGAAACTAAAATTCTTGAATACTCATGGTACAAAGAATTTGAATATACTGTAAACCACAGGTTATTTACCTAAAACAAGAACTCTCAAGAATTTTTGAAAAATAAACAGGATACTGTTACGATATTCAACAAGGTGGCATGTGGGAATTGTTTGTTCCTTGCAAATATTCTATCATAAGACAATTCGTGTTGAGTTTATGGATGGATTCTTGATTAGCACTCTTCATTACTTATCTCGATGAAAAGAAGAGGCCAACCTTTTTTTTTTTTTGCGTAAGTATAAGTATTTCATATTGGTATAATTATTTTATCGTACACCGCAAATTATTAACTTTTTTTTATCTTCTTCTAATGAAAACTTGGTAGTTGTTAATCGTATAGCATCATTCGTACGATTGATAAAGTTATTAAAATTAGAAATCCATGGGTAAAACCGAATGGAGTGAAACTTTAGGTCATAAATTTGGATTTGATTTTTTTTTTTTGGGAAACAATGAATTATTGTTGATAATACTAGATTCGTCATCGAGTTTATTCGTTATAGCGTCGTACCAAGATCGAATGGAAAGCTCATTTTAATAGTTCAAAAGACATTATCATCAAACCGATACTGTAATGGCTCCACGTAGGGTTAATTTTGAATTATCCGCTGGAACTTATGAAATAGTATCTAGTATTGATCGTAATGTGAGAAAGAACCTTTAATTAAAAAGAATATAAAGAGAATCTTAGTGATGATGCAAATATTGATTCGGATGATGAGGAAGAAAAGTAAGAAAAGAGATGATAGTTATTATCACTTGATTTTTGAGTTATTCACAAGACTATATTATTGATAAAAAAATAAAAAATAAAAAAAAAAAGAGGAAGAAACTAGATTTCATCGACTAATATATCTAATGTAATCCTTTAAAACGGCAAAAGAATAAAGAATAATTTATGATACTATCGAATCACGAGACAGAGAAATAATATGATCCCGTAATATATGTGTATATCTAAATAAATTAATCTTTGTGAAATATTAATCTGACTTAATAACTTGTCCATCATATAACTTTCTTCTGATTATACTTCGTTAAGACAATTTGGTGTATGTTAAATGGGACAAGCTGATTGTAAAGTTTTGGTGTCACCTGAAGAATTTATGAAACAGTGTGAATGGGAGAATATATGTGATTCGCTCTTTAAAATTCTCGCAAGAGATTTTTCAAATTTGACAACATATTATCAAAAAAAAGGGTCGCACTTTACCTCTTCGAATAGTTAACTTGTCGCAAGTTAAAATTACATAGTCACGAAACAAAAAGGCTTGACAGGATGATAATACATAAAGATCTGGTTGGTATCTTTTCGTAATAGGAGTAGCTCATTTTCTTAATTGCATACAAATATAAATAAAAATTGGTATAATAGAGTAAATAGCATACATTTATTATTTTATATTTTTCAAATAATTATTGTGCATAAAGAATTCAATATGAATTTAATTATAAAATAAATGGTAAAATAAAGCAAATAAGCAGGAATTACTGTATTTCACATAATGTTCTTTTCTTTTCAATTCTTTATTTAATGGCTTTAGTGATTCGTAATACTGTAAATTTTGAAAAATTCATTCATAAAAAACATTGTCTAAAGAATTACTCTTCAGAAGTGATAATCTTATCAATATTGAATTGCTATTAATTACATTTTTAGTATTATATATCTATGTAATATATTTTTATTTTAGAATAAATTTTTATTCTGATATAATATGTATTTAAATCTTAGTCATTAAGTTTTTTTTTCGCTAAAACCTTTATTTATGACCTTTGTTTTATATTATGAAATAAGAATCTCCTTTTTTTTATGTAAACTTTTTTATTCAATCATTTAAAATAGAAAGAATTTTTTTTTTTTATTATATCTAAGACTAATTTTATCATTAACATTTTATACTTTTCTTTTAAAAATTTAATAAGTATATATTTTACTTTTTATTTTTTTTTATATATCAATTAAAATTATAATATTTTATTTATAAAATTCTATTTTATATAAAAATAGTATGTAATTTAAATTAGAAAATAAAGTTTAAAATTTATAATGATATATATATTTTATTTATTATTCAATTATTATATAAATTTATTTATATAATAAATAATAATTATAATATATATCATATCTTTATAAATATTATTACAAAAAAAAAATTATTTTTTTATAAATTATTAATAATATAATCTTTACAGCCACTTTATCCTTCATACACTTTATGTTTGAACTAACACAGAAAATGTAAACTGATCATTGTACTGTTATGGTCAGTTCTTTAAGATGCTTATGGGTGATAAGCAAAACAATATATATAGGTGGTAAGCAGAAGGTTTAATTTGATATTTAGATTTAGAAGAATGTTGGTAAATTAACAGTTTATTTAATAACTATAACAATAGAGTACTACCTCAGTCAACACTCTATACTATACAATTATGTTAGAGGGATTAAACTAAACTATTTTATAAAACTATCAGTCAGACACACTGCTAAGCTAAAAGAAATTATCCTTTATTTATATAAAATAGAAAATATAAAGTTACCGAAGATATAAAAGAAATAAATATAATAAATAAAATATATGAAATAAGTAAAATATAATAGATATATAAGATAAATAAAATAAAATAAATAAAATAAATATATTGTATAAAAGAAATATATGCTATAGATGACATAGATAACATAGAAGACATATATGATTTTTTAGTGATCAATGTCATCCTTTAGATCATCATCATCCATGTCTTTCTTTGTGTAATAATATGTTATTTGCCGATAGTGATGATGAGAATTTTGAAATTGACAAAATTAATGATTAATAAAATTTTTTGTATTGAACTTAAAACTATAATAAAGCTTATATTAAATTATACCTTAAAATTCAAATTACAAATAAAATTATTTAATAATTTACATTAAATTTAAAAAAAAAAAGTTTTATTATAAATATATTAGTGTATCAATCTTTTTGATTTACTTTTTCTATTCTTGACACTACTTTTTGAAAATTTACTTGATTTTACTTTAACTAGTTCTCTAAAAGGAATTAATATAAACATTTGCTTTTTACTAAAACTATATCTTTTCTGAAAATACTAATAACATTATCTTTTTTTAGTTAATTTATCAAAAGTTTGAGTAATATTAGAGTCTGCTGATTAAATTCTTTATTATTTATCTCTTTATCAAGATTATAATCTGCAACTTAAAGAAATTTTATATAGCTTTTATCCTGAAAGATTAAGATTAAATAAATATGATATAAAAGATTCAGATATATTAGAGTGATTAAAAATCCTTTTTAATTAATCAAAATATGTAAAATTACCTTTACAGTAGCGGTTATAAGTATCTGACCGCCTCTAACTCCAGCTACAAGTAAGTAAATTCAAAATTTTTTTTTTTATTTAAAAAATACATAACCAACTAAC